>CM074455.1:11182726-11345226 GCA_037101425.1 Elopichthys bambusa
ACAAGGGTTTTAAGCTTTATAATAGTATAGTACAAAATATTGTTTAATATTTTACATCAATTTGTATGTGCTTTTAATGCCCAGATAGACAAAAGAAAAATGTGGTTCCTGTCATCATCTGTAAACAGATTAACACATTAATTAAAATAGGAGCTATACCTTCATCTCAATTACAGTCTGAAGAGCTTTGGTTTTCGTAGTCTCTGGCGTCCCCTCGAGGCGGCGATGCAGCTCCTGGAATTAAAGACACATGGTTGGCACTTCCTTCACACCAGTGCCAGAAATAGAGCTCTCAGATATGTCATCATACCTTGAGGGAGAGCAGCACTGTTTAGTTTTGGCTGAATTCTCCATCACATTGCAGGAGCTGTACTCTATTATAAGTACAAACAGGGTCTCCTGCGATCTAGTTCAATTAAGTATCCTACTTTTTTGTGCTTTGAGGAGAATAGCTGCCGTCATTATGTGACTGAATGTTGTATAATGGTGCATTGTATTAGTCTTTCATTATAATAGTCTTTCTGCTTTAATTCACTGCAGTCAGTTTACTATATATGGCACTCGAAGAAAAGTCTTCTTTTTTTTCTTTTCAGCACATGTTCAGTGAAAGCAGGTGCTTAACCTTCAGAAAATGTTGGTCGTCAACCTCAGGAGGTTGTACTAAATATTGTATAAGATGTTTTATTTGCTATTCATTTTGAGGATTGTCATTTTTGCAACCCTGTTACGCAAGTTATTCAAACTATTTTATGTCAAAATACAGTTTAAAAATGAACCACAATTTGTTTGAATTTATTTTGTAACAATAAACATATACATAAACATATATAAATATCAAAGTTAAAGAAACTTATTTTCTAAAATAAAAAACAACAACATGATACTACACCAAAGTGAGTATTGGTTGCAAGTAACAGGGTTGCAAATTTAGCCTATATTTAGTTCAGTTTAGTGAGTTTAGGACCAAATGTTTATATATATATATACATATATATATATGAAATAAAATTATATGTTTGATAATTTCGTCTTACAATAACTTAGGTAATAGGGTTGAGTGGTTGAGCTTAACGAATGCAGACAAATAAAATTTGTGTATAAATCTAGAAAATAGAAAATATGTTAATTTTAAGAAATATTACATTTTTTGTAATAGGGAAAATCATCTAGTAACAGGGTTTTGCAAAAAGAGCTACGTTTTTGGAAATTAAAATTTTAAATATTTTTAAATGTGACTATAAAAGATTATATCTTATATATGATTATATATGACTTTTGGCATAACTTTGGGTAATGGCATAATATATATAAAAATAAATAAAATAATTATTTATTTTTATATGTAATTTGAATGTCATTTAAAAAAAAGAACAATTATATTTTTTTAAACAATAGTGCACCAATTTTTTTCATATTCATGTAAAGTGCCATATGTAACAGGTTTTTTTAAATATTATATAATTTTTAAATTTTGTAATTTGTATTTTTAACTCTAGTTATCACACACCTCTCTCAAAGCCGCTAGCTCTTTATCGCGCTGTTCTAGAAGGTTCTCCAGGTGGTGTGCGTGCATCTCAGCATCTGCGAGGCGACGCGTGCGCTCATGGTCCTCTTCACTGGCTTTAGCCGAGGGTCCCTTGCTGTGCAACATCTCCAGGAGCTTTTTGACAGAGTCATCGCGAGCAGCTAGCGTCTGCCGCTGGGTCTCCATGCGAACCTCCATCTCCTCCAAGGTACGGCGGAGCAAGAACAGCTCTCGAGCCTGCCTCTCCTGCTCCTCGCTGGGCTCACAGGCCAGCGGCTCCCCAGGTGGCTGGAGCAGCTGGTTCAAGTCACGCTGGATGCGCAGCTCAGCCTGCAGTGCTTGCACGGTTGTCTGCAGGTGCTGTGATAGACAAGAGAATAATTTACTTACAATTCATTTAAAAATGTTTAAAAACAGAAATAGTTTAGTGACATTGACTGTTGGTAGATATTGAAACTGATATAAGGGAAACTTAACAGTCAAGAAATCAAAGTTATCGGCTTCACATCATAGTTTATCAGCTATAATCCTATTATTTATAAAAGCATCCCACAGAAACCATCTCTTTATTCATCAGTGAATACATTCAATCTATAGTATCATCTTTCATACAAGCAGTGACATTAGTAATTACTGAGAAGAGTTGTGATGTAAACATTTGTAAACTACTACTACAACTTGAATTAGTAAAAACAGCTCAGATGGAGCAACATTTTGTACATATTCTCCTGAGATGTTGTGCTGTGGTGCTCATGTAGATGATGCAGGTTTTAGTCCTGCCTGTAACATCCTGTTCTTTTCCATGCAATTACAATTAATAAAGACTGAGGGT
Source organism: Elopichthys bambusa (assembly GCA_037101425.1). NCBI lineage: Eukaryota > Metazoa > Chordata > Actinopteri > Cypriniformes > Xenocyprididae > Elopichthys > Elopichthys bambusa. The sequence goes on from CM074455.1 coordinate 11,185,084, forward strand.
TTTTTTAGGCTTGAAAGCATCATAAAAGATGTCCATGTCATTGTTGACTACAACTAAAATATAATAATTGTTTTTGGTGATTGAAATAAAGCTGCAATATAACAAAATACAAAAATTAAATGAAAAACTTAAACTTCAAAATCTTGAATGAACTTCAACTTTAAGTTGAAGTACTAAAATCACTAAAACTAAATAAATTAAATTGCTTCTGCACTAGATTCCAAGTGTTCTGAAGCCAGCTTTGTGTGAGGAACAAACCTAAATTTTAGTTGTTACTCACTGATCATTTTAAGTATGCTGTATGCTGTTAACCTAAGCATACTGACTCACTGATTCAGTAAGTTGAACTCAAGAACCGGGTCAGTCGCCTACGTGTGACCTTTCCAACGTGATTACGTAATGCGTGGCGCATCTCAGAGCAGTGCAAGACGAGCATTTGTGGTTAAAAAGTATATATTTTTTCTTTCTTTTTTTTTTTTAGAGAATGACCGATTGTTTCGCTAGATAAGACCCTTATTCCTCAGTTGGGATCTTGTAACGCCCTTTGAAGCTCCACTGAAACTGCAGTTTTGGACCTTCAACCTGTTGAATTCCACTATATGGAGAAAAATGCTGGAATGTTTTCCTTATAAACCTTCATTTCTTTTCAACTGAAGAAGGAAAGACATAAACATCTTGGATGACATGGGGGTGAGTAAATTATCAGGAAATTTTCATTCTGAAGTGAACTAATCCTTTAAGACTGGTACTGTAAACTAGATCAAGTGATTCATCGAAAAGATCTGACTAAAAAGAAAGATTCATTAATTTGTCAAGGAGCTCTAGAGTGGATTTTCAGTGAATAACAGCTTAAATTTCAATCTCTATCTCACACAAAGCAAGCATATGGCTTCAGAAGACTTGGAATATTTATTTTCCAAGATATATGTTGAATATAGAAATATTTTTGAAGCTTAAAAACCTTAGTCCCAATTCACTGACCATCTAAAGAGCAACCGGTACAATTCTTTAATTTCCCTTTGTGTTACACAGAAGAAAATAAGTGGCATAGGTCTCGAACAAGTGTGTCAATTTTCATTTTGTGGTGATCTACGACTTTAAGAAGCTTTTTATCTACAATCCATCACACACTTGGTGCTGGTGTGTGTGAGTTTGTGTTAATTTTGTCATCACTCTTCTTTACTCCAAATTCATCCACGCCAATGCAACTATGTTACAAACATGATGGCAGCCAAAAGGCGACTAAACAACAGTAATTATACATTTTCATAATCATACACACACATACACAACTGTGCCATAATTAATGGTAAGATCTCATTAAGCCCAACAGGCACAAAACGACTTGCCAAGAATCACCAAATAACACAAACTAAGAGTCAGAGCTTTCTGATGATTCATGTGTTAATTTCAATCTCAAGCGAACAGTGTGAGGAGCGTGATAATGCTGATTATGCTAGTGAATAACCAAGCTGTCATTTGCTTAGTGCTGTACGCCCCATTGTCTGGGAATCTGTCATGACAGCCATGTTGCAGTGAATCATGGTTGAAGCTAATCATTCAAATAAGGGGAGTGTTTCAAACGCAACCTAGATGGAGGACTATGCCACTGTCACTGCTACAAAAACCCATCTTAGTATCTCATCGTACATTTAAAAGGACCACTGAATTTCTGAAAACAAAGTTTGATTCTTAATTAGCTCAGATGTATTGCTCATCGAGCATATTGTGGCTTGCAGGAATTCAGGCAGTGCAGTGAGGTGTACACAGCAGGACCAGGATGTCCATTTCAGGATTGGCCATTAGCGTCACCTCACAGCGGAGGTAGACTTTTCCTGCTCGTTTGAAGATGAGCTGGATTTTTAATCACGCAATTCTCACCTATGAATCTATGAAAATGCATTGATGCGATAAAAATGTGTCTATAAATAGTTATACCCAGACTAAGACGGTTTGCTGGTCTTAACTAGTTTAAGCTGGTCAGTTCTACCTGACGCATGCATTTCAGGGCAGTGTTTGGAATGGAAAACTATTGCACTGATTACTGAATACTGAGCAGTATATACTGTATACTGCTTGCTATTTTAAAAATAGCATGCTTGACAATATGCATTCTGAAGAGAAACATTTTAAACAGTAGCATGCTAAGCTAGTGATGTCCTGTTAAAATTAATTTTATAATTAATTTTAATAAAATTTGTCCTGTTAAAAAATTTTGCATGTTTTTTTGTTAAAAAAAAACCTAATAATCTTCAATAATGATTAAAAAAGATTAAAAATCATGTCTGTTATTACAGATATTACACTACCAAGCACAGTGTGCTCTGTTTAATGCATGTTTTGGCAAATGTAGGGAGTCACTAATTATTCTGTGCATACTAAAACATAAGTACTGTAAGCACAGTATGCATATTATATGCTGAAGTATGGGTATTGTGACTATATATATATTATGTGCTGATAAACTGAATAAGTTGTTTCCCAAATGTTGTACAATACAATATGTACTCTAGTGCATTTTATACGAGCAGTGTGGTCTCAAATTAAACATTGAAATTTTTTATTAAACAGAAGCATTTGTGGTTTTCCATTTGAAAGAAATGGCATTTTAAATGCAACTAATGTGCCGTTATTTTAGTATTATTTACCTGTATCTAGTGCATAAAATGTCCACATTTAAGTTCCACACTTTTGTTGAATTCAGAATAGCATACTGCCATATTACTATTACCATTTCTGCTTTAAGTATATAGAGTTGTATGGTTGTATGCAACAAATTCTGCCCTTTTTTTGGTTGATGAAGTACCATGTACTATGCCTCGCTGTGTTTTGGCAGAGAATAGTGAAGAAGTATGCGAAATGGGACGTACTTATCCAAATTGTATCAGTGTAAATCTATTTTTTAGTTGGAAGTACACTTTTATAGATATACAGTGCCTTTTAATACTTATCTAGGATACTAATTTAAATCTAGATTCCTTTAAGCACATGCTTTAAGTCTAAATACCACTAACGCCACAAAACAACTCTCTGATCAGCAATAAAATATCACTTATACTCAGTGTTGGGGGTAACACATTACAAATAACTTGTTACATAATCAAGTAACTAGTAAAGTAACACATTACTTTTAAATTTACAACTAAATATCGGAGTCATTTTTTTAAATTAAAATAAAAAACACCTCTCCTGTCGCCATGTTGAGAGAAATTGAGTAAGTACAGACGTGTTCTGTGTAAACATGACAGATATTGTAGTTCTAGACTAAATGTAAGCATTTACTCATCAAAAAGTCAGCATTCCTCAAAATCAATAAAAACAGTGAAATGCAAACTCAGAATATTGCACAAACCTGCAATAATTAAATATATTAAATTAAACAAATATACTTTATGTATTTAACCTCACTTTATTCACCAGTTTCTTTGCTGCTGACCTTCGATTATCCAATTCAGCCACACTAATAAGCAAAAATGACTTTAGATAAACATCACATTTGTGATCATCCTGAAGCATATTTCACTTTTGGTGTGAAAGGGCCTTTACATTTGCCAAAAATAGAACTTTTTATTTGTTATTAAAAAACAAACAAGCAAGCCCAGCCGAGGTGAGGAAAAGTAACACAAAAGTAATGTAATGCATTACTTTCCATAAAAAGTAACTAAGTAACGCAATATTGTAATGTATTACTTTTAAAAGTAACTTTTCCCAACACTGCTTATACCTAAAAAACAAGCAAATCTTGCCAGATTTACCCACCTGTGTCTCATCTTGCACTGCACGGTACTGCTCTTTCCACACTACTATTTTGGACGCCTCGTCTTTGCGCAGCGCACGTTCCTTCTTCAGCTCCGGGCTCCAGAAGCTTTTGATGGAGCTCATGGAGGAGCTGAGCTTGCTCTCCTTCACCTCGATCTCCTTCCGAAGGAGCTCATTCTCCCTCAGCACCTCCTTGAGCTGGGCTTGGAGCTCCATGATGGTGTTGTCCCTCGCCTGACGTAGGGAGTGAGGAACGGTTGAAGCTGCATGGATCTCCCCTCCAAAGCCCATAGAGTCGGTCGACACTGCCGGCACCATGGCCATGTCAGGTGTGCTGCCTGTAACCGTTCCCCGGACCCCGTAAGGGATGCTGCCTCCAAAGCGTCCTGTTGCTACTCCACTCTTAGGGAGGTCAGAGGAGGTGCCAATTGCAACCTCGTTGTCGCTCATGTACATTGGCCCTGATGTAGCGTAGGCGGCATTGAGAGATTGAATGTTCTCCATGGACAAGGTTTTGCCTCCAGAGCCGCCCGGGCCTCCGCCGCTGCCCCCCATGCTGTTGGTGCGACGGTGGCCCATGCGGGGTGACCGAGGCAGTCGCGGCGAGCGACCCGAGTTGCCCTGGTTGTTTCTACCCCCACCATGATTACTGTCCATTTTGCTCACCGAGCGTGAACTTCCGTACATTTTGGTAAATTTGCTAAATTTACCCACCAAAAAAAATTGATATGAGGAAATGTGCTAATAACCAGGCCGGGTCATCTCATGTATAAGAAATGTCATCTGTCAAGCAAAGGCTGGTCTTCAGTACCTTTCTTTCAAATGGAGCAACTATGGTGGCCTGTAAAATAAAATAAAAAGGCAAAACCCTCAAAACACACATCATTATATTATGTCATTATATTACATATCTCTACCACAAAACATAGATCAAATGTCGGGGTATTCTTCCAATATATTGATTTGTAATTGTATCTAGAGTTGATGTATTTCCATACATTTTATTCAAGGCTTCTATTGGGATGGGTTTAATGCCTATACAAAACCCGAAGTGACCTGTAGCTTGCATATATCTCTAATCTCTGTTTCAGAGGCTAGTTTTGCAGTGGTTTTTGATTAAAAACACTAAAATCACTAAAACTAGTCGAAATTTACCAGGATGGTAAACCACAAAGAGCTGTATAATCAAATATAGTGTTAGTGTTTATTGTGTTATGATATCTTGTGCATTATTAACAGCTATGCTTTGCTTTAGTATGTATACTTAGATATAATTATAGCTACAGTTGTTCATATTGAGACTTCAAATATTCTAAATGGACAGAATGTTTAAAAATGTCCTTTAAAATGTACAAAACAATCAATTCCAGGCAGCAAATAAAGCTACATTTTACAGGGGTTCCAACAAACAACAGAGAATAAAAAAAGCTATATGTTTAGTCAGTGATGTTAAGATTTTCCCCCCACAACACTTATACGTTAACATTACTATTGTTCATATCATTATTATTATATATCTTAATAGTAATCTGAATCGTGCTATAGACAATTACTCTCATATAGCCTACAATAATTCACAAGCTATGTGCATCTCCCATTTACACACCGAATGAGTGAATCGAAGGAAAGGTGGGGTTTTAATGTAGGCTCACACTCCAAGGTTATCAAACAATTAATGACAACAGCTTTACCAGCATTATTATGGGATACTCGGCTAATGGTTTATACTCTAAACACATATTTAATGTCCATCGCTGTCGATTCAATAATGTTGTTGTATTTAGGTGAAGGCTGCTCACAGCGTTGACAAACCAACCAGAAGCGTCGGCATTTCCCACACACCACGTCAATGAGACTTGCAAATGCGCAAAATTACAGACTACAATTCTTATACAATTTATATTACATATATAGTAAACCTAATATTCCGTAAAATTCAGCCCTGCAATCGCTCAGCCACAATCCTGAGCATCCTCCCTCAATGTCCTTCTTCTCCACCATTGCATGGCTTAACACATTTGCCTCCTCTTTTGTTAGTAATAGCTGTCCAGCAAATGCGACAGTAAATGAGAGGCACTATTTGAATATCAATATATGTAGATATTGAATAACCGTAACCATATACTAGCATTCACTATTTTATTATAAACCACAATAGGTTTTTTTTTTTTTTTTTTTTTTTTCCAAAAATCAATTTACCTTGTATGGCTGGTCTATTTCATCCGATATGTAACGACCGTCTGTCCAAGAGATGTGTGATAGAGAGGAAGCGGCCTATTTGTCTTTGTATTGCTTTATGATTTTATTATTTGCAGACATACACCAGCATCTTCCCAGAGCTGGAGGACTTCAGTGACGTAACGCCTACGCTGCGCGCTCACAACACTCGCCTCTGAAATGCCAACGCCATGCTACGAAGGTCATTTTATTTAAAAAAAAAAATCTCACAAAAAATGACGCTCACTTGTCGATATTCACTGTATGTAGTGTACATTTTCATTTATATATCAAATGGTATATATATATATATATATATATATATATATATATATATATATATATATATATATATATTTTTTTTTTTTTTTTTTTTTTTTTTTACAAATTTGGACAAAATATATACTGTTCATTAAAAAATCTGTTTTTTATGTATATGCTTTATTGCATCTCTGAATAGTCATCCTGCCTCAAACCACAACCACATCTCTAAGCTACACTTTATCACCTCCCAGTCAGTTCATAGACAGAGAACAGAGATAATCACCAGTTGGTGAGGTTTGATTCCTCTTAAAGGGACAGTGTTCTCACAAAATAGACAAATCTTTCAGCATTTACTCACACTCATATTGTACCAAACCTGGTTTTCTTTTTTTTTCCTGTGAAATATGGTGCTAAGTGTATTGTCGTGAATCAAATTTTTGGAACACTTTATTGAACCTAAATATTAAAAGTAAATGTAAGAAGAAAAAAAAAAGTTTGCATAATGTCTATTTTATGTTTTGTATCACATTTTTATATGGAGAGAATATGGAGCTTATACTCAAGAAGGAAAAAAAAAAACATCAGTTTTATCCAGAGGCCCAAAAGGAGCAAAAATATGCAATTTGATGCATATGTTGTTATTTATATGGCCAAAATGTAAGATGACATTCTGATAGCTGGTAATGTAAATCAGTGACAAGCTACTTAAAAGCATAGTATTTAAAATGTTTGGATTAAAATATCCAAAAACCACTAGAACAATGTTATATATTTAGTTGACTTGTATCAATGACATCATACCCGCAATACCCTCGGTTTCCGGTTTTATTTTGTAGAAACCATAGAAATACCAAAGACGCTTTAATATATTATGTTTTTTATTAGACAGGCGAGCAACTGTTTGGATACATTAATGGACAAAAAAAAAAATCATGTTATATAGCTCTACACAGTTAAATCTTATTGTTTAAATGTTGTTTTCTTGATTTACAGCAAGTACCATGTTTTACCATGCCTAATATTGATCTAGCTTACAGCAGTGTGCATTAAGTGTCTCATAGTAGCCTATGAGCAAACACAGAGTAGCACTATAACAACTTTCAACACACAAATATATCCAGTGTGATAAAACAGCGTTACTTTACCCCACATATGACCGGAAGCAGCTGAAGCGGCGACTGCGGCATAATAAAAGTTCTGCTGCTCGCAAGACATGTGTTGTACTCGTCTCTCATTAGCAATCGATCCAGCGGCCTCCTTTCTGCTCCCACATCACTCGGTCCTGCTCTGCTTCATACTACAGTAACGGTAATAATCTCATCCATGAACACGATTTCTCCCCGAGTCCTGTCCCGATTCTTTTCCACCGGCTGTAGACGTGAAGACGACACATCCCAGATTCCATAAAATCAAGGCGTCATTAAGCTACGCCTTTGTTTTGAATGAGCGACCTCTAGTGGCGCAAATTTACATATTGTAGCTTTAAATTAAAATGCATAAAAAATATCAATTGATATAATACAATGATGATTGAGAGATAAAATAAACATTCTTCAAAAGCCTATTTCATATTTTCATATTTCTAAAAAAAAAAATTATGGATGGATAATCAAGTGTCAATCAGATGGCAGAAGGCATGTAGAAGATTGTGTACAAAAGGTATTTCAGGGGATTTTTGATCAAATTGATAATTTAGGAATGTATCAAATATGATATATCATATATAATATAAAATATTATTCACTTGTTAAATCTGATGTCACGCGGCACTGCTTCCGGGTCCAAACGCTCTATCTTATACCACAAGAAAACAACAAACGGTGCTAATATACACACACGATGTGGTGTAATACTACCAAAAAATTATAATCATAACCTTTTTCTCCATACCAAAATCCCAGATGGCCAGACAGTGACTCATCTTTTATAAATCATTAAAATATTAATGTTTGTGACGCTGTGAGCACGGAGACACTGTACACTCTAAGTATTTTAAATGTTTAACTTTTTTTTTAAATGTTAAATGTTTAATATGAATAAATAGCGCTCATAAACGACTGTCAAGATGGCATTCTCAAGTGAAAGAGTTGAGGCTTGGACCCAGAAATGGCGTTCCTTACGTCACGACTTAACAAGCGGATAGGCTACATAGGGTTAATGATAAAAAATGCTTTAAAAAAACTTGAGACCTTTATTATTGACACCATATTACTGATGATAATCTTTTGTTTCCAGTTTAATGAAAAATGCATTATTTATTTTCTGTAACTTTGTTTATTGTAATATTGATTTTATTTTCTAGCAAGTTATAATATGATTGATCTCTGCAACCTTTGATATCTTTAAGGGTTTGGTTTGGTATGTTTTTAAGGACACAATTCCACCATCCTTTAGATGCAAAGAAAGAACAAAATCATTATATTAGTTAAGGTAATGTGACAAATGTTTGACCTTTGCAATTTCAAATGACTCCTTAAAGGGATAATTCATCCAAAAATGAAAATTCTGTCATCATTTACTCACCCTCAAGCTGTTACAAACCTGTATGAATGTCTTTCTTGTGCTGAACACAAAAGAAGATATTCTGTAGAATGTCAGTAACCAAACAGTTGATACGCACCATTGACTTCCATAGTATTTGTTTTCCATACTATGGAAGTCAATGGGGTCCATCAACTGTTTGGTTACTCATATTTTTCGAAATATCTTCTTATGTGTTCAGCAGAAGAAAGAAATTTATACAGGTTTGGAACAGCTTGAGGGTGAGTAAATGATGACAGAATTTTCATTTTTGGGTGAACTGTCCCTTTAAGGAGTTATCATGGCATGTACCCTGAGAATAAGAACAGTCTCAGTCCTCATTCACTATGAAAAAGGATTCAGTGAAAGTGAATGGTGACTGAGGCTTGTATTAAACCAGACATCTTATTCTGTGGTCCACTGAAGAAATAAAGTCATGCATGTTTAGTAAATATTGATATTGTAATTTTTTAGTGTACCGTTCCTTTAAACGCGGTTTAATACATGCGCTTGATGCTTCGGCAGGCGGCGCTATTTTCTAACTGTAAGAGATTATTCGAATAAAGACAAGCAGGGGGAGTGGACACAGTCCGGGTTATTGTTGTTGATCACGAACCGGTTTGTTCATGTAGTATGTATTTGTGCGATGCCGAAAATGGTGAGAATCGATGGCATGCAGATTGCGCAGTCTTGAATCCAGCGCGTGCAAATCGTCTACATCTGTGCGGGATCAACAATAGAGCCACAAAGCGCTCGCGAGCGTTCTGCACCCAAAGACAAGTTTCGTGTCGGCATAAATTGATATAGTCTCCAGGGTTTTCTATTCTAGTTTTGCATCCTGTAGATGTAAATATTGTAACGTCAACTTGAACTGCATCGTTTGCACGCACGACGTCATGCAGTAGATGAGTGTACAAGGAAGATGAATCGAGGTCAGTTGAAAGGGAATAACAAAGAGAACCTGCTCCGCAGTCTCGCGAGCAACCATTAGCGGAAGCGGCACGTTGTTGTACTGTTTGACATTCGAACTTCGCAGTATCGCTCGAGACGGTTTAGAGTGGAGGCAGAGTAACCGACGTTTAGACATTTTGTCGCATTTTTACTGGCTAAAAATACGTAAAGCGAGAGAGATTTAGTTTCTCACATGATTTCCACCGGTTAAACGTTATTTCAAATACTGAGCACGCGCGTTTGGGGAATTACCGGTTAAACCTGGAGTTGGCCGTTGGTAATTTACCGATAACTGAAGATGACGACGACGCTTAACATTATGGTAAGTTTCTGTCTTAAATGTGGTGACAAAACGGCCTTAAGCAAAACTAAACGGAGTCGTGACTAGTATTTATTTATTTACTAGTGGTTAACCTTTGGTTCTAACTTAGCTCCTTTTTGGTCAGCTCCAAATATGAGACTCACGTAAAGGGATAGTTAATCTAAAAATTAAAATAGTTTGCTCAATCATTTAGTCGTCGGTCCAACACCATATGACTTTTTCTTCTGTGAAGTACTAAAGAAAGAGATTTTTTTCCCCCCATGATTGTAAATGAAGGCTGGTTCTTTCAACTTTAAAAATGACGCAAGTCACCATAAAAGTATTATAAAACTAGCCCACACGACTCTTGGGCTATATTCATATTCTTCTGGAGTCTTATGATAACTAAAAGAAACTGACATAATGACGTCTGATTAAAAAATGTGATTTTGAGGCTTGACATCTTAAGTCACTACTAGTACATTCTTCAGGAGCCTTTTTACTTTTCATGTTCATCGAAAGAAAAATAAACGCTGCTGTTTAAAAAAAAAAAAAAAATCACTATATTGATTTTATTTTATATGAAACTGTAGACGGTTTGGTGTTCACAAATGGTGAGGGTGAATCTAATTTAACGTTACTAATCCCGCAACATATGTTCACTGTACTGAAGACATACTGTTTGTCTTGAAGGATTTACTTCAAATGATTTGTTAAATATACAAAAAAGCAGAATACCTTTGCTGTTTACATTTAAATTGTGTGTGTATATATATATATATATATATATATATATATATATATATATATATATTAGCTAGTTGGGAAATGTACTACCAAAACAAGAATTTGCCTTAAAAATCAAAGAGTTATTTCCTCCTACTCTGTCTTTATCTCAAAGTTTCAGTATGACTGGTCTATTTTTATGTTAATAGGCCTAAACATATCATCCTTGCTTTTTAGAAAGTGAGTAAACTCTTTAACCTCATTTGAACTGGTTAATATTTGCCTCATTGTGGAAAAGCCATTGCCTTGTGTACAAGCAGACTTTTAAATTGAATGTAAATTTGTTAACTTTGGCTAACCACCTTAAAATATATTTTGTGTCTTTCAGTGAATCAGACGCAAGGGTTAAACTTTGTGGCCTGGCACGACCTTGGGGTCGAAAGTGATCATCACATTGGGCTATTGCCCTGCCCCCTCAGGAGACCCCCTATGTGGATTGAATACACCCCACAGTTTTTCACAGGATGGATGAGCTGGATGTGAGGTCTCCTTTTTATCATCAACGTATTTTGATCTGTGCATGGATCCTGCGTTACTTTTATCACCAAGAACTTCCTGTGCTCCTCTCTAACACTTTAGTTTGCAAGAGCATTGACTTTATCTGAACTGCTGTTTTGAGAGGAGGGAGGTTTGGTGAATTTTCACTTGGTTTGAAGCGACCTCTTCTCATTATCATATATTTATACTACCTTTTTTTCCATGCATGGATAGCATATAAAGTCTAACCCGACTTTTCACTCCACTGGGTGGAGAAATGTCAGAAAATCTTAGCGACAAGATGGTCAAGTTTCTTTCTCCTCCTTCGAAGAATGTCAACGGCACCAGCTCAGACACGCTGGTGGGCGAACGGCTAGGTGTCGAGGTCCGCCGTCGCCACCACACAATGGAGCGGGAACTGCTGAAGGCAGAGCACCGTTTTTTCCGTCGCAGCGTCATCAACGACTCCAATGCCACAGCGTTGGAGCTGCCCAGCAAGAACGCAATCCTTACCATCTCAACGGACTCCCATGCTCTTGTTTGTGAACCTCCTGCCCTGGAAACCAAAGCCACATCTGTGGTCACACAAGCTAAAGTGTTGGTTACACCAGAACAGAAAGTGGCTGATGGTGTTGAGACAGCAGTAGAGTCCAAGCCAGTGTTGATTGCAAATGCCGGACCGCTTCTTTCCGCAGAAGCACCATGTTTGGCTGTGGAGCTGAAGTCTGGAGATAGTGTTGACACGAAACGAGAGGATGAGAAAGAGGACGATGAAGAAAGTAAAGAGAAGGCACGAGCTGAGGCAGAGTTACGGGACGCTAAGAAGGAGCAGGAGGACATTGAGGAAGTTGAGACAAATGCAGTCGGGACGTCGCCGGATGGCCGTTTCTTGAAGTTTGACATTGAGATAGGCCGTGGCTCTTTCAAGACTGTCTACAAGGGTCTGGATACTGAAACCACGGTGGAGGTGGCATGGTGCGAGTTACAGGTATGTTTCTTGTGTTTGTAAAACTAGTTGTTTCCTTCAATAAGGCCAATTCACACCGCACCGACAGACGGCAACAGACACTTCATCAGGTTTTGTCGGATCAGTGTGTTAGCCCTGTTGGAGTTTGTTTTTGCCGATTGAACATGCTGAATCGAATTAGAATGTCTGAGAAGTGATGTGCTGTTATCCGGTGACTGTTGCCATTGGTCTGCGTCTGTCGGTGCAGTGTGAATTGTCCTGCATTAGTCCCCACACGTTTTTTTTCAGCCGGACACTTTTTCCATTCATTTTTCCCATGGGGATTTTTTGAAAATGAGACTAAGACAAAAGGACCATAATCAATGGCTTTAGTGAGGGAAAGAACTACAGTCCCATGAAGTATTTTGAATGACATCAAATTACAATACACATACGGGTCACTGACGAATAAGGTTTTTAAAAGTGTAAAAACAACAAACTAATGGAGATATAATTAATTTTGAAGTTTTATTAAGTGTTAACAATGATATTATGTGGTTTTTATAATCAATTAACACTGCTTTTGTCTTTTTTTTTTTTTTTTCTTTTTTTTACAAAAAAGTAATTCAGTTTAACCGAAATTTCGGTTTTACCGAATAACACTTTTGGTTATACCGAATGACGATATTTTTAAACAATGATAACAGGCAGGCATGCTAGCTATCTAGCAAAAGGACAATCAAACATTTTATATTTAGTACAAGTTTTTAGAATATTACATTTTCCTTGTTTTATAGCGGTTGTACCGAATTACCTGATGTTTCGGGACATGCGTATGAGCAAGTGAAAACATTAATTTTTTAAATAGTTAAGAGAGAGTTAGTTACTTTGCTTCACAACCATGTGGTCCTTTGCAGGTGTCTAAATGATGTCACATCCTGTCACATGATACTGACCGCATGACTTGATCCAAAATGGTCCCTTTATATTGGTTACTCCGAATGACATCAATGAAATTCATTTTTCCGGACATTCTTTCTCATAACAAAGCAACGACTTCTACACATAGTGCAAAATGGTATTAAAATTTATGTTGATATATGATGTTAAATAAAAAATAAAATCATTCCAGAATAAAAAAAAAAAAAAATACATTTATTACATTTTAAGATATTTTAATCACAAATGAAATGGCTGTATTGGCCTTTGGGCGGTTAAACGAAATTACCTTTTGACACTTCAAAATCTTTAAAATACCTTTACATGTAGCAAATTATAATTAAAACCTTTTGGATTCAATAAAACAAAATCTAGTTGTACTACCTTACATACTTTGGATGTCATATCGTTTTTATTATTAAGGCCTTTGGACAAACACGCACAAACATAAGTGAACAGTTGAGAAAGCCAACGCATGTGTAACAGTATCAGCACAGATCCATGCATTGTCTTAAAGTGACAGCAGCCTAATATTTCTGTTGTTTTTGTTAATCAAACAGCAAAAGACTAAAAACACTCACTGCTCTTGACTGAATACATTTTGTAACTTGCATCTATATTTAATTTATACAGTGAAGACTGCAGTGCTTTTTTACATTTGATTACGATTTCTGTACCTAATCTACTGGTCGGTACTACTGTTAGATCTACCTGAAAAACCTGAAAGCACCATTTCATTTGTATCTTGGTGAGTAAAATACAGGATGTCACAGCTTTTCAGCTAAGATAACAAAGTGCAACAGTTGACTTTGATAGCACTCTTGATCTGTCTGCTGATGATGGTAAATCACTGTCTGATCTGCTCATTTAGGCCTAGATTAAATATGATCTCATTCTCTTAAACCTACAAAGCTGGCTTGAGGTCTTTCCGGTACAGCACCTTGTAATGACAATCTTATGACTAGTTTGATTTTAACTAAAATGCTCCACCTACACCTTTCCAAAGGGATGTGTCATCCGTTTGTATTGTTCATGTTTAATTTGGCATTCTAATCTCTCTACAAAAAGGAAGGCACTTTTACTAGACCTTTTGTCACACCTTTAATGCTTCTCACCTCTGAAGCATCTCAATACACACCCCTGACACTTAACCCAACTGGCATTTGGCCAATATTTTTAAAGCTGTTGTCATCTTTGGCCGTATCCCCGGCATTGTAGTATCATCCTTGAATAGAAAATTTTCATTTCCTAATTGGCTTATTTTAGACCACCAGGTGTGTATTGTAAGCGGTGTGACACATACTGTAAATCATAGTTAGTGTTTATTTAAAGTGTATTTTAAGACAGTCTAAATGCTGTGGAAGCCTGATTCTCATCAGAGTGGAAAAAAAAAAAAATTGAATTGTAACTTTATATCTTACAGTGTGGCTTTTGTTTCCTGGAATTGCAATTTGCATCTTGCAGTCTTTTGAATTTACACATTCAAAAGAAAGTTACATTTACCTCAGAAAAGCCATTCAATAACCATAAACTCATTAGTCAGCTATAAAAATGTATATAAATAGAAAGTATTTGTAAAATTATAAATGTATTTACTGTAACTTTAGATCAATTTAGTGCATTCTTGCTAAATAAGATTTTTTTTTTAACTGTTAAGTAGTAAACTAATAGTAATATATAATAGTAATATATACACTAAATAGTAGTGTATATATTTCATCATGGTGCGATGAAATATGATAATAAACTTAATTATTTTCTCATAATACCTTTTTTATTTTTTACTTTGAGACGGAAACATTCTTCTATAAATAGCAGTCTACAGCCATTTAAAATAAAATCTCAAATTATTCTACTTTTTTTTTTTGTATATTTTATGAACTGTAAAATATTAAAAGCTTTTAAAATACATGAGCTTTTGTACTGTATGCTATGGAATACTTACACAATGAATACATTCCACTTTTATTGGTTTATGATGTGATAAAAGCATGAGTAATTGCGGTGAGGTGTGCTTGCACAGAGCATGCTGACGCTGGCAGACTACATAGCGAAAGCACTTCTGTTGGAAAATAATTGCCTCATAAGTTGTGACCCACTTCTAAAAAAGTCTTTTTGCATTTAGATACATCTTTCATTTTATTCTTATCATAAAGGAGCAGCTTTTTGTTTTGATGTGCCACATAGAGGTGTGAATTTAAAAGTGGGTCAAGTTCAACCACCAAAGCGGTTGTAATCTGTGTAAAGTATGGTGAGCTGGACTGCCAAGGCTTGACTCTGCTGCTGCTCTCCACCCCCTGCTGCCTCTTCTTTTGCAGAGTGATGACGAGGCAGCACCACGTGAGCTGCTGTTCTCCTCTTCATGCCCCTCAGGCGTAGCCAGCTCATATACTAATTTGAAACAAAAGCCTCTCTCTAGCTTTCAGCCTCTCTTTGCATCACTTTCTCGCATTTCATGTGTCTGTCCCTATTTTTATCTCTCAGCCTTTCTTGTGCGACACAACGGTATGTGTTCCAAGCTGCAAGTTCACACTGCTGCAGAAAAGGGAAGGGCCTGTTTATCTCCCCCAGAAGGCCATCTGTCTTTAGTGCCTTATGCTAAACTCAGGGATATTCCCCTCCCACATTTCTCTCCTTTCCGTTCTCACATGCTAAACACATTTGAACAATATGTAGGTCAACCCAAAAAGAAAATGAAAATGGATGTCAGATGCTTCTCTTTTTACAGAAGTTCCCTCTAAGTATCTAATTCAATATCCCAATACTCTAGTTAAACTATTTAGCCAGGTAACCAAGTCATCACTGCAAGTGCATATTACTGACTTTCAAGCAACTGCTCGAGTTTCACCCCAGTTGTCCTGCATTTGCCTTTCGCCCTGCATTTGATACCTTAAATGGACCCCTGTAAATCCATTTAGCCTTCTGCAGTAACCTTAAACTATTTAGAGATTTCTTTTCCCAGTTGATATGATTTGTACTTAGTACATTTATAAGTATTTTATTATTTTAAAGTTAAATAATTATTTGTATTAAATACTTTTATAATAAATATTACATTATGTAAAAATTCATAAGCAAAGTTTAATTTAATTCCGTGCTTTGTGTTCCCATGAGAAGTTCATGAGCTTTGTTTATAGTTCTCTAGTTTGTATGTGCGCGTGTGTGTATTAGGGCTGATTTAACACGTTAATTAATTAGTTATGGAGAAGAATAACGAGTTAAAATTAATGCATCCCCCAGACCTACATAGGTCATCTTACATTTCATACAGTTGATTGGTGACGAACATGAAGCAGGGCAACAACTCACTGCGTGATGGCAAAAATGCCCCTGTGTGCCCATTCAGATCCTACCAAAAAAAAAATGTTCACAAAGCACGTGACCCCATGTGATCACTGATTAACAATACAGGCTGATAGATGAGCGTATGAATGTCCCAACGAAAACAATTACTTTTTTGTGCTTTTTAGTAGGGGAGGTAAAAATCTGAACCAGCCCGACTGGACCAGTATTAAAAAAAAAAAAACAATAGCACTGATATATTAAAGGCACAGCTAAATGCAGGGCTCGACAATAAGGACTACCCAATGGCCCAGGGTCAGTGTGAACGACGCTCAGGACAGTAGACGGAATGGTCACTTGCCCGATCAGGCCAAGATATCGTCTAAGATATCATAATTGTTGATTTAATGATCTGAAATGATCATGTATGTCCCTCATGTTACAAAAAACAAACAAAAACACCCATTTAGTGCATTCATGCACTATGTGATGTAGTCTAGTAGGTTAGACTAGTGCGCGTGCATATTTAGAGTGAATATTTAGAATTTCGCTGCGTGATTTAGTCTATTAAGAGGCATTTAGAATGCCCCCAGAATTCAAGATAAAGGGCAAATATGCCCCTGTATATCTTTTATATTTATATCATTTAATATAGTTAATCAATATTACACAGAGCGCAGTTTTTCTCCAAATATCAATTACAATTGCAATGTGATTACAAATGTGATTTTATACAATCTCAAAGACTCGCCCATTAACAGTGATTCGCTGCCACCTACTGGTGGGTGTAATTTCACATTTAAAGTGTCTCATTTTTTTAAATAATTTCAAATAACAGTATTTAACGTTTTATTTTCAACATTTCAAAACATTATTTATGCATCTGTAACTGCTCTTGACTGATTAACTTTAATAAAGTTTAATAGATACATTAGATTACAAATTCTATACCTGAAAATCTCCTGTTTAAACATAAATGAAAAACTTAAAAAGCACTGTTTATATCAGTTCTATGTTTGTTCTGTTGTTTTTATTTAATTATTTTTTTACTATTTTATTACTTACTGTTTATTTGTCTAACAATATTTCAAATTTAAGTGAGTTAATCTTGTAGCTTTTGGTGTCATAACACTATTTATTTAGGTTAAATTTAACAAAGACAACGAAAACAATAACTAGGCTTGTTTTATAGACCCATTTTCATTTCTTTTACTTTGTTAATTTTTTGTTGTGGGTCCAGTAAAAATTTGAACCACTGGCCCGACCAGGCCAGTAGAAAAAATCTTTAGCGTTGAGCCCTGAAATGTGACATTTATTACAATAGGTTATATATATATATATATATATATATATCTATATATCTATATATTAGCCAATTAAATGTTAAAATTGATGTTTCTTGATTATACTGTAATGTTGAATGGCTATTGTTAATGGCTAAAATTAATCTAATCGAGACATCAGTATTAGTACTGGTATTGCTGATACTAGCCTTTATTCAGTGCTTAGTAAAAAGATGCTATTTAACAAATATTTAAAGTATAACGTCTTTATGTAGTTTCTACATTATTTTGGAGATTCAAAGTATTACAATATAAAAAAAAATATTAAAAACTTTAATGTTAGGTGCCATTAATTGCGATTAATTGCAGAAAAATGTGTGATTAATTCATTATTTTTTAAATCGAATGACAGCACTAGTAATTTGTGTTTCAGATCATTTCACTAATCCTAATTCCTTATCTTCCGCCTGAAGTGGTATGTGCCTTCACACGTGAGCCGGATTCATGCCAGGAGTTTAATCCCCATGCTGGAGTTCAGTGTGCGGGCCACCCCCTCCTCTGGGGAAACTCTCCCACGCTTTGCTGGCCTTGTCCTACAGGCCACAGACTGCACCACATATTTGGCATAGCCAAAGAGGAAGAGAGCGAAAGTAGGTCTGTCGTAGGGTGGAGTGCAAAGCGGAGTCCCCTTTCCTCTAACCCACATCAATCGGCACTAAACTGACTTTCTACCGGGCTTCACCCCGTTAAGGCGTTGTGCTAAAGACCTCTAATTGTGTTACTTGCGTACATGTGAGCAGTTATGGAAGTTTTAACCCTAGCTTAGGGTGAGTTGCCATCCCCGCTGGGCTTGACAAAGGCAAACTCGTGGCTAAATGTTTCTCATTCCAGAGATGGCAGCTGACCACACCAAATGTAGGTCAACTAAGAATTGCCATTTGAATTGAGTGCATTGTTTTAACTGTAGTCAGACACACACAGCAGTTCACAGCATCTACTAGCTGGACTGGTTTGAGGCAAGTACTTTGCAGTTTCATTGTAGATGATATTAGTTCTGCACCATCTACTTTGACTGCAAATGAGGTTTTTGCAGCAGCAGTATTTCCTCCTGTGAAACCATAATTCAAGACACAACTTTTTTTTTTTTTTTTTTTTTTTTTTTTTTTTCATCAAAGAAAAGTCAAAGAGGTGTTAAACATGCTTAAAGCAGTTGGGGAGGCTGGTTAATATAAATCTGGTTAAAGCACTGCAGTTTTGTGTAGCTTTTTATGTCTACTTTTGTTTATTTAAATTAAATAAAGAAAAAAGTTAAACTTCTCTTATCAACTGCTTTGACAGCACGTATTTATCATTCATTTCAAATTTAGAAGTTTAATAAATAAAATACTCTGAATAAAATGTAATGCACATAAATTATAACACAAATGTTAAACTTTTTTGTTGTTTTAGTGTTAAATCAAATTTTTTGCAGAAGGATTGTTAAATGCTTGAATGCCATTAATGCTTATTAGTTTCACTTCTCAAAAGTAAAAAAATATTTTAAGACAGGGGTCCCCAATGCTGTTTCTGGAGCTCTACCCTCCTATAAAGTGATCTAACACAACTTAACCAGCTAATTAAGATCTTCAAGGAGCACTTGATAATTACAGTCAGGTGTGTTGGATCTGAACTAGGTAGGTAGATCTCCAGGAACAGGATTTGGCACCCCTGATTTAAGGTATCCAGTCATTACTGTATGAATCTGTGCAGTCGTGAATTTCACTTAAGAGCTAAATATTTTCCTATGCAGATTTCACATCAGATTTGTTCATTGCAAATTTGCCACATTGACCAACAGTATGCTGCTTGGTTTGAAATTGTGAAACGTGATTTGTTAGACAGTGACCGTGGACAATGGACCATTTTTGCTCAGCAAAATTTAGTTGAAATATCGCTTTTTTGCCTTTCTGCTGACAAGGTTAATATTGTAAAATATGAAATTGTTTTTCAGGATCGCAAGTTGTCCAAGTCAGAGCGGCAGCGTTTTAAAGAGGAAGCCGGAATGCTGAAGGGTCTTCAGCATCCCAACATAGTACGCTTCTACGACTCCTGGGAGTCATCCTTGAAAGGGAGGAAGTGTATTGTCCTGGTGACTGAACTCATGACATCTGGGACTCTCAAGACGTAAGTGCTCTTATTTGTTCCTGTCAGACTTTTTTTTAAACCATGTTCGTCATCGAGCCCACCTGCTATGATTTACTTGTTTTCGGTGCCCTTGTAGGTATCTAAAACGGTTTAAGGAGATGAAGATCAAAGTCCTACGCAGCTGGTGCCGGCAGATTCTGAAGGGGCTGCACTTCCTACATACAAGGTCGCCTCCCATCATCCACCGGGACCTCAAGTGCGACAACATCTTCATCACCGGACCTACTGGATCAGTCAAGATTGGAGACTTGGGCTTGGCTACCCTCAAGAGGACCTCCTTTGCCAAGAGCGTCATAGGTACGGCTAAGTATTTGCAACTGCGTTACCGCCTCCAAATCGAAATCCATTTGAATTGGCCGACTCAGATTTGTGGTTGGGGGAAAAGCAAATCCTTCATTCCGTGTTTCTTTTCTTCCTCTGCTTCTTTTCAAAGTGCGTTTTAATAACAGTGGTGAGAAAGCAGACCACAGCGTTTCCCTGACCGCTCAAACCGCAGCAAACCAGGGCTCCTGCTTTATGGAAGTTGTCTCTTGACACCCTCCTTTAGATCAAATGTAGTTTTTGTCTGTTCTTCTGTCTTTACTGGCACAATTTCAGGTACCCTCAGACAAAGTGAGTAGTTGTGGAGCAGTTGTAGGTATTTTGTGATTCGTCTGCAGGGAAACCTGATCTGATCATGGGATAACACTAGAGCTAGAGCTGAGCCCTGGGCTGGCAGGTACCGTGAGTGATCTTTTGCTCTGGTTCGGAAATTTGTGGTCTGTTTCTTCAGTCAACCATGATTTAATGATGATGATGCTAATGAATCTGTTCATTTTTTCCCCCCACAAGGAAATGCTTGTTTTCTTTCAGTGTGTCAGTGTCTGGAGCTCAAAGCCTTAAACTCTCTGCTCATCTCCCTCATACTTTTAGCTTTGAGATCTTTGTGTTTTTGTTTTGTTTTGGAAGCCTTAGGCTCTAATTTCAGGTCTCCCCTTATTCTACTTTAAGGATTATTTAATGTACTGCAGTACAGACAGTAAGTACGCAGAAATGAGCCTGGTAAGTCCACCAGTATTATGTGACACATCAGTCTGAATCCGTTATAAATATGGGAAGTTTGTCCGTGTGAGACCTTTGTCAATGGGTAACTTGGTTAGTAGTTCACCTGGTGCACAGAACCTCACTTTTCAGTAAGCTATGGAGTGTGTAACATTTGAAATGCTCAACCTTTTCTCTTCACAGGTTAACCCAAAGGTAGGACGTTTTTGAAAGGTTTATGTTATCCATAGCTAGTGCTTCGGTTTGGTCTTGTGATTAAAAGCATAAGGCCCCCTGACCATGTACTCGTTTTAAACATCTTGTTTGGGCTACAAATACATTGCTTGAATTCAGGCTACCTTGTTTAGAGTCATGTGGTCAGTCCAGGCCTTCGAGTGAGTCCTGTGCACCAGTTTGGTTTTTCTCGAACACATTCCTGCCCTTGAAGGTCTTACACTGAGAAACTTGGGCTTCTTATCATTGCAGTCTAACTGAGGACAGTTTCCCCCTCTTTTTTTTTTTTTTTTTTTTTTTTTTTTTTTACTTTCTATCCCCTTTTTGCTCTCCTTCCCTCTACCTCTCTCTTTTCTCGCAGGTTGTGCCCAATCGGTCTTCAGCGACAGCATCGTCTTCCTCTCAACTCTTCACTGAGAGGGTGTAATAGGGTACTGAGAGAGTTCTGAACCATTCTTTTAATTTAAGGTACCCCTGAGTTCATGGCGCCTGAGATGTATGAGGAGAAGTATGACGAGTCGGTGGATGTGTATGCCTTTGGGATGTGTATGCTGGAGATGGCTACTTCTGAGTACCCGTACTCCGAGTGTCAGAATGCAGCTCAGATCTATCGCAGAGTTACCAGCGTAAGTCCACACTTCACTGGCGGAGGAGAGAGCCCCCGCACACTCATCCTCCCCCTTGTTTGCTGCACTGTTTTAGTCTTTTTATCCCTTTTTTGCCCTCTATGGGGGTGTTTCCTTTCTGCTTTTTTCTCACACAGTGGTAAGTTGGGTTTTTTTACCTCTACCAGTAAATGCTGAATTTATGACCTCTTATAAAACCAAATTGATATGAAACAAAATGTTACCTATGGTAAATGGTACCAGACAATAATATATGCAAAATTTAGTCTGAGATATTCCAATGTAGAAGCCTTGAGAAAATCCAGCCTGAAGTTAAAAGGGTCTAACGATTATTTTGGTAATCAAGTATTCTTTCGATTATTTTGATGATTAATCGAGTCATCGGATAATATTTGTGGTAATATACCTAAGCAAAGGCTTAAAGGGTTAGTTCACTCAAAAATGAAAATTCTGTCATTAATTAGTACTCACCCTCATGTCGTTCCAAACCTGTAAGACCTTCGTTCATCTTCGGAACACAAATTAAGATATTTTTGATGAATTCTGTGAGCTTTCTGGCCTCCAATAGACTGCAACGTTATAACCACTTTCAAGGCCAAGAAAGTTAGTAAAGACATTGTTAGAATAGTCTATGTGACTACGGTGGTTCAAACTTAATGTTATGAAGCGACAAGAATACTTTGTGCACAAAAAAACTAACTAAAATAACGACTTTATAAGTCTTGGTTGTGGCAAATGAAGTTTTAACTACTTGGAGTTACCAGTTATAATTGACAAATGATAACTTATGGTGTTTCTTGTAAACAGAATTATGAATGAATATACCATTGTTTGTCACTGTCGTTCTTCTATTCTTTTTGATAAAGTGAAAAACATATTCATTGTAGTTTGCAATGTCGTGTGTTAAAAAAAACTGAAACGTGTTGTAATGTCTTACTGATGACAAACAGAAGATCTCACTTACTGAAGCTTTTAAGTTTTGAATTCTAAAAATTACAGGATATTTTTTTTTATAGTAGAATGATCTCTAATGTCAGAAGATCAAGGAAATTTTGATTTATCAATTCATGACCTCTTTAAAGACACCTTTCTACATTAGTGTAATTTGATTGTTGCCTGTGTCATATTTACAGGGGGTGAAGCCTGGCAGTTTCGACAAAGTGGCAATTCCTGAAGTGAAGGAGATCATTGAGGGTTGTATACGTCAGAATAAAGATGAAAGGTGAGCATGACAGTGCAGTGCAGTGTCTTAGTCTAGTTTTCACAACCTTTTTATTCTTGTCCACTGCGAATTTGTGGTAAAGTATATTTTCAGTGTTATGTTGGTTACACAGTATCATATTAAACAGTCTGCATCTTCATTTTTGTTTGTGTCATGAAATAGGGTGTCTATCCTGACTGAGGGTCTATGTTATTACCACATGATTAATTATTTAAAAATGTCTTAAGTGTTTTTGTGTTTACATGCACATTCTTATCCCGATTATTCTTAATTAGCTGACAATATGTGAAGTCATGGAAATGCGTTAACCCATTTTCCTTTTTCAGAGTAAAGTCACAGCTCAAGCATAAACCTGTTTTCTTATCTTATGCAGCCAAAGGGGCAAGTGTTTCTACAAATTTCCCTCTGACATTTTGGAATACTGGGGGGTTTTAATGTTTTATTTAACGTTGCAACTTGCATAACAAATGAAATGTCAGATACAAGAACATTACGTATTGGAAGCCACGACCAGGGGAATAAACTGATTGTTTTCCAAAAAAAAAAAAAAGTTTTTATTGGTTTGCATGTAAACCGATTTTTGTTAGTTATCAGCATATTGGTGTGCATGAAAACAGGCTCATTGTAAGAAGTCTTCAATTTTGGAATGGAAAAACATGAGTTGCGATATGACTTTGTGATTATTAAACTTTAAAAGGCTATGATTTAATGAAATAAATGCGAGCACTTAACATTTAAATGTAAAAACGCAGCATTTTTGCGTGTTGTACAGGCTTGTAGTTTGTGATCAGTGACTACCGCACATTTATTTCATTTGTTCCAATTGCTTATGAACTATTGTTAACGGATAATGACAACATTTACTTTATGGAGTTTATATTGTAATGTTCTAGAGTGCATATTTTATCTCCCTCGTCTTTTTGAATGAGCAACTGGAAGTAGTAAAGCATATACATTTCAAAATAAGAGTCCTAGTGTATTTTCTGGTTTATAATTAATAGTCCTATTTTATGCATGAAATTTTATTTCTGATTTATTGATGTTTTGGTCACACAATAAGCTGAATCTGGCATTTAATTCAATGTAAACTCTCTTGCTTCTCTCTGGGTCACATCATCACAGGAAGGATTACTAAGACACTTCATGTGTTAAAACATTATTCAACACATTCAGTAGATAATACACATGTATATTTTGAATAAAACACATTTAACAAAACTTGAGTATTTTAAACTTGCATTTGAATGTATTTAATTAGATAATAGGATCTAAGATATTGCATAAGTTTGTTCTATATGGACATATGTTATTAATGTTATTTGTGCAGGTCCTAAGTTTTAAAATTAGATTTTGTTAAATCGATTCATCTCCATTTTCTTTTTTTTAGGTATTGCATCAAGGACCTCCTAAGTCATGCCTTTTTCCAGGAGGAGACTGGGGTTCGTGTAGAACTGGCTGAGGAGGATGATGGCGAGTTGGTGGCCATAAAGTTGTTGCTGCGCATTGAGGATGTAAAGAAACTTAAAGGGAAATACAAAGAGAACGAAGCCATTGAATTTTCCTTTGACTTAAATAAAGACGTCCCAGATGATGTTGCCCAAGAAATGGTAAAGATGCTTGGATTTCTGTTCCGTTACCTAACTAAAGATTCAAACCTTATTTTTTGAATCTTTAAATGGTTCATTTGTGGACTTCCATGTAGTTATCAATATTTATAGTAATTCCATAGACTTTCACAGACATAAAATCCCCCCTGGTCGCCTTATAATAATGACTAATTGTTGTCCTTGAAGTTTAATTATGCATTTTTTTTATTTTTTTTTTCCTCCAGGTCGACTCGGGCTATGTTTGTGAGGGTGATCACAAGACGATCGCAAAGGCCATTAAGGACCGAGTGTCCCTGATCTCCCGTAAGAGAGAGCAGAGAAAACTTGTGAGAGAGGAACAAGAAAAGAAGAAGATGGAGCAGGAGAATAATCCCTCACAGCCTGGACCGGATACTAACCCCACAGCCAAGCCCCCTGATCCTGCTCTGGCCTCAGTCATCACGGAGCCTGAGGAACCAGAAGCAGACCAGCACCAGCAACTGCAGCAGCCTGGCACTTCTGCTTCCAGTTAGTGTTGAAAAACTATCATTTGCTCTTCATTGACATAATTGTGTTCACATACAACATTGCCAAAGCATTTTACACAGTATGTAATGACAATGTATGTTTCACAGCTGTAGGTTTTGTGGACCCTCAAGGTTCAGTGACTGTCTCTGAGGCTCTTCCTGCCCAGCCAGGCACATCTTTCAGCACCGTACAGCCTGATCCGCAGCCACAGCACACCATGACCCATCCACAAAGCATGGTGAGCCATCTAATTTGTTACATGTCTTGGTTTTCGAACAGAGCTAATTATGTTCATTTGAAAGCAAAACACTGTATTCTTTGATTTTATATCTGTTTTGCTGAATTTCTTCTCCACATCAGTCTCAGCAGCTGAACAGTACTTTGAACCCAGTCCCCATCCCCCAGACTGGAACTGTGTCCACACCCCAGGTACACTTCACATGATCTATAACATGACAAAAACATCTAGATCTATGGATCTGTTGATTGTTAAACTTGAACCAGAGTTATAAAAGCCCTTTCAATGTATACATGAACTCCCCTCTCAGGTGATGGGACAGGCGGCCTCTCTGCCCCCTGCTGTTCAGCCTACCGTCCCCCTGCAGTACCATCAGCCACCTCAGGATGGCAGCGCACCCCCTCAAGTCTTACAGGTAACATCATGAATAGCGCCCTCTGGCGGCTGATCTTACATCTTCCATTGGCCTGCATGTTGCTTGATGAATGTGCTGTGCTTTATGTACAACATCCAACTTGTGGGCATTAATCCTACTGTTCTTTACTTCTCCATCCCTTTCTTGCATGCTGGCTGCTCTTACATGTTTGTCAGATATGGGCATGTCAACTCAGCCCTCCTGTTTTCTCACCACCTCCAAATGCTGAACAACTCTATTTTCTATATCAGGCCTGTCAGGTACTAGCTGTGCCTAACACTGTGGTGTGTGAATTAGCAGTTTGCCGATGTGGGTTTTTAGTGCTGAAAACAATATCTACAGTGCTGAGGGCTGATATTATGCTTGTACATATAAAAGATATAATGTAGGGTGAATTCAAGGTGATTGGGACACTTTTTGCCACTGAAATGAATTGGGGGAAAAAACATCCCAATCAACCTGAATTCACCCTATTGTAATGGTACACAAAATAGCTAAATATTATATTTACTCTTCTTTTACACAATATTTTTTCAAATTATTTAAAATGCTAAAAAAAACTTTTCTTGGACAAGTATGTCGTTACATTTTGAAATGAGCTCAGTTTTCAGTGAAGTTTGAGGAAATATTGTGCAAAATAATGTTCTTTTAATGTCAGTAATTTAGTGTACTCTATGATTCAAAAGTTTGGGGTTGGTACATTTTTTTTAATGTTTTTGAAATAAGTCTCTTATGTTCACCAAGGCTGCATTTATTTGATTAAAACTACAGTAAAAACAGTGTCATATGATCCTTCGAAAATCATTCTAATATGCTGATTTAGTGCTCAAGAAATATTTCTTATTATTAATGTTGAAAACAGTTGTGCTGCTTTTTTTTTTTTTTTTCAGGATTCCTTGAGTAGAAAGTTCAAAAGAACAGCATTTATTTGAAACATTTTACATGCCATTACTTACACTTTTGATTAATTAAATGCATTCTTGCTGATTAAATGTATTTAAAAAAATCTTACCACCCCCAAACTTTTGAAATGCCAGTGTATGTCCCATTTACTGTCAATAAATTGTGTGTGTGTGTGTGCAGACATTATAATGGCCATTGGCCACCCTCCTCTCTAGATATTGGCACCACCAACCATTGAAAAACTCTCTGAACACTAGTCTAACTTCCTGTTACTTCACCTTCAACACCCCCTCCCACCAAAGCCTTGTAGGCTTGAGTCACCACAAAAAATTTTTTAACAATTCAACAGTCCTTTTTGTCTGGACGAAGACATTCTCTTCCATGTGATTGTGTTATAGGTGATTGTGATTGAAAGTCACCTGGATTCTAAAAATCTAATTTGATTCTCTATTACAGGTACCACTGAGTGTTTCCCAACCACAGCCAGTAGAGCAGACACAACCTCAAACATCTCTGGTTCTTGCCTCCACAGAAAGGTGAAACATCTTTTGAACAATTCATGTGTATTAATATTGACCTTCCATTAGAGCGAAGTTGAACCAGTTATGTTTTTGGTTCCCTTAGTGGCCACTCCGATGCTGCATCTGGTCTGAGCGATGGGAATGAGGGCAGGCATGAGGGTCGCTCTATGAAACGACCCCAACGCCGCTCTGTACGCAGCCGCTCACGCCACGAAAAGATGGCCAAGGGCAAGCTCAATGTGCTGAATGTAAGTTACATTCAAATCTAATATGATTTGTTGATGATATATCATGATATGAAAGAGAAAAAAAAGTGTGTGTGTGTGTATGTATATATATATATATATATATATATATGTGTATATATATATATATATATATATATATATATATATACACGTGTATATGTATATACACACACTATTTTACTATAATAACAATGTGTGATTACGTGCACAAAAATTAACAAGTATAAGTAATATAATTAATTGAATTGGTTATGTTTTTTTTTTTTTTTTGTAGATTTCTAATATTGGTGACAGAGTCGCTGAATGTCAGCTGGAAACCCACAACAGGAAGATGGTCACATTCAAGTTTGATTTGGATGGAGATAATCCCGTAGAAATTGCTGAAATAATGGTAAACTTTTCTCTCTCTTACTTTCACCCTCTTCAGTATAGTGGATTGGCCTGGGAATTGGCGTAGACCTCCATTTGAAATCATAATTTTTATTATTGTTTTAATATGTATTAAGCTGTATTTAAGATGCAAGACTTTTCTGACGTGATGTTTTGTGCCATCTGTTGTGCATCATACAAGCATTTTGAAATTTTTTCGTAAAGGCAAAAACCTAGCGCATACGTCTCAATACATGCTTTAAAACTTATTTTAACATAACAAAGCATCTTACAAATGTGCGCGTATATATGTGAGAGACCAGGACACGAGCAGAGCGGTCAAAGATGTCCATCTAGTGCATGTTCACAGTGGGAAACGAAAAAAAACGTCCTGTGCAAACGATCGTGGAAGGTGAAGTCAGTGAAATTAAAAAGGGATGATAACTACGGAATGGAACACACCCCTGAGATGGATGTTTTCATCATAGTGATTTAAAATGTCTTTATTTGTGAAAGGATTTTTTTTTTTCACCCATAATAGTGGAGCAGGATAGTTTTCCCAGGTTGTGTGTAACTTCTCTTTATTTTGTATCAGGTCGAAAGTGATTTTATCTTGGAGAGCGAGCGGGAGTCCTTCATAGAGCAGGTTCGAGAGGTCATTCAGATGGCAGATCAGAAAGGAAAAGCTATGAAAAACAGCCAAGCTCAGGTATGTACTATGATTTTCAGACCGTAAGAACAAATTTAAGAAATAATTTGAGGACTACAAATGAAATTCTCCCCATAACAATTCTCACTTCAGGCGATCAATAATTCAGCCCAGCAAGTACCTGAAATGTCAACATCCAGTGTGCCTGGTAAGTGTACTTTGTTTTTGCATTTTATCTGCCCCCATCTTGTATCACTGACATTTATCATATTTCACATTTATCATATTTCCCATTTAACAGGTTTGCCACCTAGTGTAGCAGCACAGGTTGTACATTCAGCAGGCCGGCGTTTCATAGTTAGTCCAGTGCCTGAAGCACGACTTCGGGAACCTTTGTTCGGACCTTCTTCTGCAAACACATCATTTGAAGACTCCGTCCCAGGTCTGATTTACACATCTGCAGAAAAAGTTTGCTTAAACTTATTTCGAACATTTAGACTGATTTTATCCGTGCATTCTAATTTCCAGCATCTGATCCCACATCAGCCAGCAGCGTTCAGCAGGAACAAGCCAACTTTTCCCCTGGTACAACCCAGATTTCTGTGGTACCACCCACACCTGTAGGTCTTGCCCCAGAGAGCTGTATTCCTCCTACTTCTCAATCATTATACCAGAGCCCTGTACCAGCAGCCACTGCAACTCTGATAGCGGTCACCACTCAAGTAACCACTTCTACACCATCTACCACTCTGCAAACCAGTACAGGGAGGACGTCTCCTTCTCCAGCCCCAACTGAATCACCAGCACCACGTCGACTGTCACTTCCCACCCCTTCCCAGGCTCCTCAAAACATTGTGGGTCAGCAGGCTGAGAGCAATGGTTTGGATCAAACTCAAGGTGCCGTCCAGCATGTGCAAGTCGGCCCCTCTTCTGTCCCCATGACGCAACCAACTGGGACAGGAGATGGTGAGAGTGATGCACAGGGGAAGCCACCTGGAATTGAAGACATTCACGCTTTAGACCAGAAGTTGCGTTCCCTTTTCAAGGACTCCTCCCAGAGCTCCTCCACCCAACTTGATGGATCTGGAGAGCCATCTGCATCCTCCCCGCCCAACACTATCAGCACTAACACTCCTGGCTTGGTCTCCAGTGTGACACCTCCCAGTTTGTCTCTCAGTTCCAGTGGGAACTTTGCACCTGGTGCTTTTGCCTCTGTTGGGACATCTACAAGCTATGCCCAGACTTCATCTGCAGAACTGTCACCACAAAGGCCACAGGTGGGGAAAGTTGCTAATTGAGCATAAATATTGGTATTTGGATGACATGACGCTTGTACATTAAAAATGCAATTCATACTAAACAGTTCTTGGTTTTTACTGTAGACACTCTTATTTGTCAATGACCTATTAATACATTGTAGTAGCGTTATTACACTTTTTTTGCACTCTCTTTTAAAGACCTCCATAGCTGTAAATCAACCAGATGAACAGACAAGCACCGAGGAGAAAGAGCCAGTGACGACATCACTGGAAAAAGCTTTCAAACGTGGCCGATTTCAGGTAAACTTATAGACTTCTCAGTGTGCATTAGGGTACATATGAAAGAGATTTAAACCACAAGTTCATGCTTATCCTTGGTCTACATTTCAGGTTTCTGTGGCCAGCGATCAAGACCCAGGCAGTGCTCCAGATCCAGTAGTCGTAGTCTCATCTTCCTCCATCACCCCTTCTTCAACAACACCGTCGTCGTCATCCTCCTCCTCATCACAGTCATCTCTTTCTAGCCCTGAAAACACAATTCATAAATCTCAGACCCCTCCCAGGGTCAGCCCTGAACCAGTCTCATCGATCACTACAGTTGGCCGCTTTCAGGTGACCTGCAGCACTGACATCAAAGTAGGCCGCTTCTCGGTGACCCCAGCAGAAGGAAAGACCTACTCCGTCGGCTCTACTGAGGGACCGGACACAACTAAAGAGTCTAAAATGACTGCTTCCAGCATGTCCATCACCAATCACTACCTTAGCAGTGACAATGACTCTGAACCAGAAGATGAGGGCCTTAAACAAGAGATGAACAAGCTCAGGGAGAGGTACCTTGATCTTTTTTTTTTTTTGTGACCTCATTTGTTCATGATTGACTCAGCAAAGATAATCATGTGTCATGTGATTTTTACATATACATTTATGCATTTAGCAGAGGATTTTATCCAAAGCAAATTACAACAGGGGAATACAAGCAATTCATCATTACCCTTATTAACAATGTCGTCATCATTTCATGATCACCTTTCATTTCTTTTTGCAGACATTTGGTTGAGATCCAGGCATTACAGAATAAACAGAAAAAGGAAATTGAGGAACTCTTTACACGTCTGGGCAAAACACCGCCCTGTGTGGTGGTCCCTCCCACTGTGGCTATCGTTGCAGGAAGGCGGAGACCCGTTAAGGGCAAGGGGAATAAGTCAAGAAGTGGCAATGGCATTCAGGCCGGTTCTTTTCAACAAGGTATCAGAGCTTACTGGTTTACTTCCAACTGTAACATCCTTTTCAGGCCTTGTGAACAAATAGCTTGAAAACTGTTGTTTGGTTTTGTCCAGGGAACAAGCAAGCTGGTCAAAGTTCAGTCAACACTGGGAAGACTTCAACTTCTGAAACAGTACCTAGCTCAGATGTTCATGTGCAAGGTATGACTCAACATTTTAGTTAGAGAATTAATGGATCTTTTTTTCTTCTCAAAATGCTCAAGTTCTTCTCATCGGTGAATAATGATTGTAACTTGTAGGGACTACGAGTCCAGTAAGAGAAGAGAACGGACAGAGCCATGACCAGGACCAAGCACCTGCTACTAATCTGCCACGCAAGGGCACATTCACTGATGATCTCCATCAGTTGGTTGATAACTGGGCCAGGGATGCCAAGAACAAGATGCCACAGGTAAAGAAAGGCTCCAAAAAGAACGCACAAGCCCATGACGTGCGTTAACTCTAAGTCAGTAAGAAATATAGTGAAGATAATTTTGTTTCGATATAGATTATTAATGTTTAAAAGAGTACATGATAACCAGCAGGGTCAGAAATTAATGGTGACTTGGGACAAAAATGCCCCCTAAATTGAAGATAAATGTCTCTGCAAAAATGACCCTTTCGCAAAGACTGTTGTTACTTAGTTACTGTTGCTATGTCCGACAAGCCATTACACTCTCACGGCACACTTCATGCTCTCATGCAGTAAAAAATACATTGCGGAGCAAAGAGGACACTGACAACGCACAGACAGACAAGACAGAGGTAACTTCTGGTATGAAACAAAGACTTGGTATTTATTGTTTGAATTTCTTAAATTTTGTTTTGTGGCTCTTTAATGTGTCAAACGGATAGCTGTTGCACCTCAGTTTAAGCGACACGTAAACCAATCATCTCGTCCTAGTTTTTGCATTAAAATAAATGTGAATGAACATCAGAGGGTATGTTTCAACCATGGAAAGCTGTAAATACACCATTTTTCAAGTTTAAGTCCACTGACGTTAATCTGCGAACTCTCCTGTCTGGTTTGTCTGTTGGACAAAATGGCAGACTCAGTGTTGTGATTGGTCAGATCACCTGTCAAACTCCTGCAAAGGGTGAATTCAAATGAACCTATCACCGCTGTCACGATTAAAGTAAAATGTGAAAACGAACAAAGTGTTGATTGCAATTACATTTAGATCTGCTAAATCATACACATTTCTGCTGAGCTTATAAATGCAGTGGCCAATCAGAGGCATTTAGATTAGCCACCCGTGAAAGTCCTGGAGTTTGTTCAGTACACATGCTTACTGACTGAATTCTGCACTCTCATGAATTCTCTTCATAAACAAAGTGTAGATACAATGTAAGAGAGATTTATTTTGCAGTGTGCCTTTTGAGAGGTGATCTAAATATTGCCTGAAACAGATGGAAAATTGCAGTTAACTAGTACTAATCAAAGCCAACTGTCTTCCTCCTCAGATGATGCCACGTAAATACTCTGCACCAGGTCAGCTTTGTTCCATGGGTGGTCACATACCAACCAACGTCAACCCCACAACTGGACGGAAGGGTTCACTGTGTGTGACCAATCAGCAGTTTGGCTACACCTGTCCCACCTACAGCATGCCTCCATGGGCTCAGGTGGGTCCGGTGTCATCCACCGCTCCCCCTGCAGGACTACAACCAGGCTTCCTCATTCCCTCAGGAGCTCACCAATCTGGAAACGGCTGCGGGTCAACCAATCTACGCACCACTCAGGCGAGCTGAAACAGCTGTTGAAGGGTTGGTACAAGGAAGAGAGAAGCTGTGCCTTGTGGGGTTGAGATTATCGGACCTAGTCCTTTAAGTGGACATGTTTTATCTGACAGTTTACATTGGAAAGACTTTCAGGTCCATATAATGTGACTCGGGTTACTCAAATTTGACCTAACCTGCTGTTTAAAAGAATAGATGAATGTGTACATTTGATAAAAAAAAGGCACAGAAAGGGTTAAAGTTGTCTTAAACATCAGATATATAGCCTTATAGTACGGATACCGTCCTTATTGTAATAAAGTCAGGCAGCGTGACCAGTGAGATGCTGACATGTTAGTGAATGGATGGAGAGATTGAAAGACTAAACCACCAACACAAGTCTCAATGGGTGCCGACTGTACGTATCCTACAAACGAGTAGAATGTTGGAAGACTGATAAAGAAGGTAGGACTGTTGGAAGTAACTGCGTTTGAGAAGGATGTCTGTTTTCAGTTACTTAAGTTGAAAGTTGAGTCTGAAATGAAAGGAGGAGGATGTGCAATTGAGGGAGGTAAAAGTAGGGTTTTATAGCTCTTCGTACTTGCACGTATTTCATAGCATTGTTCATTTGTGACCTTTTTTTAATATAATTTACGTTGAACTTACAATAATACAGTGTATCTTATATAGACAGTCACCACTACTCCCTGCCCACATCCTTTTTTGTATGTAAGTGGATAGAAGGCTTAATTTGGATATAGATGGTCCTTGAGGGCGTGGGAATCCTGTCTGCATATTAATGAAAGCATATTTCTTCATCCAATCACGTTGCTTTCATTTTAAAAGATGTTAGCCTTAAACCACAGGATTATGTCTTCCCCTGTCTTTAAAATGTCACACAAACATAGCCCATGCAAATGTGCTGTAGTCCATGAAATACTTGATTTTGGGCAAACTTTCTTTTTGGTGACCAACTTTGTTGAGAAAAGGTTTAACATGATGCATTTGACTGCAGCAACAGAAGTACAGTATTAAATTACAGCACTGCAGGGTTTTTTTTTTTCTATATATATATATATACACACACACACACACACACACACACACACACACACACACACACACACACACACACACACACACACACACATCACTCCCCCCCAAAACATTTTTCTATACCACAATTGAGTGCCAATCGTTTGCGGAAGTGACGTCCCGTCATCTCTAAAATGATCCGCTTGACTTCTCTAGAGAAGGTAAATGTTACTGCAATGCAGAATACGCGCCGTTTAAAGGTTTAACCGACTGGGGAGGGTTATTTGTTACTTTTGATACTTGACTGCACAGATCCAAATACTCTGTAATTGACCAGAACCACATTTAGATACAGTAAAACTGTTGAAACGCCACTTACAGTCACATGCTCCCGTCACAACTGAAATCTGAAAACTGCATGTTTTCACAATCCACATCTCACACTTGTTCCCATAGAAAACAGCATTAAATTTGTGGGGTCAAAAATTGCTGCTGCTGATTTATCGTCAATTCGTTTCATCCAGGGTCCTTTTGGTGAATATCTATGATTTTATGTATCAGTCTTGTAAAAAAAAAAAAAGAAAAAAAAAGTATATGCTTAATAAAACATTTTGGACTTTCTCCTCCCACTACATTGTGTTTTGTTTTTGTTTTTAAACACAAGGTATTTTCCAGAATTTTATTAGTTATCCCTTGTCATCAGCTACCAGTAAAAAGTTGTAAAAAAACTGGGAATAATGTTTGTCTTTTCCACAGATTTTTATTCTCAAAACATAAAATATTACAAATTAGGTTTATCAGTCAAAAACAGACCACGTGACATTCACAAATTAGTAAAAACAAATTAGATAAAAAAAGATTTTCTTAAATTCATTGAGTCTCCAATCTTCGTTTCTTCATCATCTGGCCGTGTCTGTATGGGCTCTGTTGTCCACCTTCATTAACAATAACATTACCACAGGTCCATAATTAAAAGAAGCTAAAGTCATTTTCTCTTAATGAACAGGCAAAGTCAACAAGCACAGGCTGGTTCTAGAATTGTGGGCCACAGGCTGCCAGCTCTGAGAGTGTCAAGTCCCTGGCTATTTATATTAATGGGGACGAGTGATGTCTGCATGAGTGAAGAGGCAAAACCATAACTAGGCATGCATATACTTGCTATTACAAAGTTGTTGTCAATGAGCATGTATTTATTAAGTGAACGTGAGTCAGATTGTACCTGCTGGTGCTGTAGTTCTCATCTCAGAGGATCTGAATTGGCCATATTCTCCCTGGCCTTGAGGAACAACATGCACCTGGGGTTGAGCTGGTGGTCTCAGGTATTGGGCTCTCTGTGGGGTCTTGCTGCGCGTCATCATCTTGTGCTGGCTCGGCGTGGTGGGACGAGGAGGTGCTGTGGGATCGTCGAGCATATCGATGCCATCCAGAGTGAAGTCCCATAATTCCGGGTCATCTGAGAAGTGAGACATTTTTATATATTTTACCTCACAGTCCAACAACCTTGTTCCTGTATTAAAACCTTAGACACCAAAAGTCATGAAGTTTTTGACTTATTCTTGTCATTTTAAAACCCTTAAATCTTGAAATGTAAAAAAGAAAGCTACACTGGACACACTTTTTCGTATCACATTGGAAGACTGGTAGTCTTCAAAAATATGTTTGGAATGACAATTTATTTTGTGTGTGTGTTTAATGTTACTTTACAGCAGGGTTTTTATTTTCTGTGATGCCAAGGACCCCCAAATATGATTCATCCAGAATCATCCAAATATTCTAATATACACAGACAATGTTGTTTGCAAATTAAATAATTCTTTTATATTGTCACTGTTCTAAAGCCAAATCAAATAAGTATTTCTACTTATTTCCTACTGTTAAAAATTAAAATAAATCCATTTATTTCCTGATTTCTGACCAGTGAAACCACAATAATGTCAATCTAAGCTGTAAATGTTGTTAAATATATTTAATATTTTAATGTTACCACTGAAAGCCATAAAAATATCCTGGCTCTTCCAAGCTTTATAATGGCAGTGAACGGGGGGCACGATTTTGAAGCCAAAAAAAAAGTGCATCAATCCATCAAAAAAGTAATCCATATACGGCTCCAGGGGGTTAATAAAGGCCTTCTGAAGTGAAGCGATTGTTTGTTTGGGTTTTTTTTTAAAGAAAAATATCCATATTTTAAAAAAACTTTATAATTTAAAATAACTAGCTTCTGGCAGACAGCCATACACATACTGTGCAAGTCAACTTCCGCCACCAGAGTAACCCCTGACGTGATGCATGACACAGGATGTAGGAGCATCGTAAGCTTAGACGTCTCTCACAGTTCAAACAAATAGGGCTGTGCAACAAACTCAAGCTCCTCTTCTTATATTAAAATCCTCTGACATTTCTTTTCAAAATTTCTTGTTTTAGACTTCTAATTCGTGACCGGTGTTTTGTTTTGCTCGATCCTCGTAGTTCATCATTGTGTCATGCGTTGGGTCAGAGGTCATTCTTCTGCCGCAAATTAATGCGTACAGCTGTCTGCCAGAAGCTAGTTATTATAGTTAATAAAGTTAAATATAGATTTTTTTTTTTTTTTTTTTTTTTTTTTTTTTTTTTTTTACAAAAACGCATCGCTTTTGGAAGAGCCAGGATATTTTTAAATAGATCTCCAATCATGTTCGTCAGAAAGAAGACAGTCATATACACCTAGGATGGCTTGAGGGTGAGTAAATCATGGGATCGTTTTCATTTTTGGGTGAACTAACTTTTTAATAGTACTAATATTTATAATAATTTTTATTTAAAAACAAAATGAGGATTTCTGTTTGTCTCCCAGTTTCTGTTTATTAAAAAAGATTTTTTTTAAAAACGCTCTGTCATAATTATGGTGGAAATATCTTACTCTAAATGGGGTTAGTTTGAAAATTGTGTTTGACAATGGGGGCCTTCAAGTCAAAAAGGTTGAGAACAACTGCCAGTAGCAGCCGAGTTTGAAAACCCCTGCTTTAACAGTGCTGATGTGATAATTTATCATGTTACTAATGCACATGTACCATGACCTCATTTCTTAAAAGTATTCCTTACCAGCCAGATACTCCTCCTGTTTAGTTGTCACCAGGTGTCCATTTGGTGTACTGTGGTTAACAGGACATACAGCCTGTCCTAAAACGATAAACCCACCGATGGACAACGCTACACACCTGACACTCCTGCAGGCAGAGGCTTGAATGTTTTATACTCATGGCTAAAACATGAACCCTTAAATTTTCCATCACACCTTGCTTGGACTGCAGCGCCGGCTCTGTGCAAGCATTTGACGGCTGGGTTTTCTGCTCCTGTAGAAGCTTCTTCGCCTCCATTTCCTGTCTGAACTTTTGCTGCAGCTGCTGCTGTCTCAGCTTCCTCTGCTGCTTGGAGTCCAGTGGAGGATCAGACGAGGACAGGTCAGCCATGTCAGCTGCTGACCTAACAACATGGAGAGAAGCAGATTTATCACAAGTGCAGCTGGCTAGTGTTGTAGTCCAAGTTAGCACCAAATAAATTCACCTTGAAGAGTTGCTGGGCCTGTTTTCAGAATCCTGGTGAGCTGACGTGTTGCCAGAATGCGCTGCCATGTTTGTCAATGAAGTCCTGGATCCTGTGCCGCTCTCATGCCCTCCTTGTACAGGGCGACTTCCCGTTCGCTCAAAGGGGATGTTGGCTGGGTCTGGCGGTTTGATAAATTCCCTGCTGTTGGCACGGACCAGGCTGTCAAACCTGGCCTTTTCCACAGACGGCTCGCCATCACTGCGTTTGGTTTTGTCCGGGTCTAAAGGAGGAGGTGGCTGCGACAACAGGAAATACACTATAAATTAAGAAAATGCATAAAAATAAGTTACAAATTTGGACCAAAAGATAACTTCTTACCTGCTTTGGTATTTTATTGATGGCTATGAGATACTCCTTATTCAGAATACAATTTCCAAGAGCATTTCCAAAACATCTTATTGTAAAGAAAAACAAAATGATTAATTCAGTTAAAATTATATAAGGCATAATGTAGTCAGCCAGTCATTATTGCGAAATAAAACTTGACAGGGTGGTCGGGAGCCTCATGTGAAGCCGAGGGGTCTTATATCACCTTAAAGGGATTTATTTTGAGATAACCTGACTATTTTTTTAATCATACTTCTTAAATGGATTCTTATCAAAGAAACAAATTTGTGGACATGAAATTTTGATAAGTGCTAAGTAATGTGGAAGATACACATTTATGCCCACGGAGCCAGCATTTAATTTATCGAAAACACAGTAAAAACTAATATTGCAAAATTTCTTGAAATATTTTTGCATCACAGGAATAAATTACATTTTAAAATATATTCAAACAGAAAACGAATTTTCAGCATCATTACTCCAGTCTTCAGTGTCACATGATCCTTCAGAAATCACTCTAATATGCTGATTTGCTGCTCAAGAAACATTTCATTTCATATTAAAAAACAGAAACTGATCATTTTTTTCAGTATTCTCTGATATTATTCTTAAATAATAAAAGAGTAGAAAGTATACAAGATTTCTTGCTGCTCAAGAAACATTATTATCAATGTTGAAAACAGCTTAATATTTTTTGTAGAAACCATGACACTTTTTTTTTCAGGATTCTCTGATAAATAGAAATAGCATTTATTTGAAACAGAAATCTTTTGTAATATTTATGTCTTTCCTGTCACTTTGACTAATCAGAATCAAGTGCATGTAGAGGTAGAAATAATTACTTGAGTGCTCGTTTCAGTCCATCTGTGACGGCTTCTTTTCTTGCTTTTTCCAGGGACAGAGCTTTGGATTTGAGGCCTTCACTCACCCCATATCCCACATCCTCATGGAACGAGCCATCCTATGGAAAAGACATTGAAGAAACAGAATGGTACACATATGCTCCTCATAATGCTGTGTGTCTACCCCATCAGAGCGCTTACCTTTAATTGGACCTTCACAAAGGCACTGACTCCAACATAAAATTTCCCATTGATAAGGTCCACAAAGTCTGTAACACAAGATGGCCACAACCCCTTTAAAAAACAAGTATCAACCTGATTTGAATGCGGCATAAATAGGAATGTTTGAGAACACATCATTGAAATTGTGATGGTGTCCTTACCAACATTTTGCTGAGATATTGAGTGTGACCATCCATTATACCCAAACATTTCATTGGCCAGACTTATAACTTTGTGACCTTCGACATAGCACACCTGCAAAAAACCAGGCAAATGTCAAATAATCAACTATATATTAAATGTGCAAGGCTAAATATTGATAATTGTACAAGAAGTATATTGCTTCTCACCCTTTGTCCTCCTCCAGCCTGTCTGGTGCTTATATATTCAGGTCCTAGTTTCTGCCGTAGAGCATTCTGGACTGCCTGATACTCCTCTGCAGTGTATGCATACTACAACAAATAGAAACAGTTACAAATACATTCTAAACTCTGCGTGTATTATTATAATACATTATGAATAGTGTGTTTCTGTAGCTAATAATGTCAAAATTACTATTACAAAGTGTTAAAATAATACCTGACCAAAACACGTGCTGGCTGGTTTCCTCTCCTCTTGCCTCCCACTGCAGTGATCCATGTGTGTTTTCTGATCGCCAAGTATCAAAAGCCGTCAATATTCTCTTTTAAACGATGCTGGATATGTATAATGTGAGTGGAGGTCGCTATATTGTAATAACAGGAAGTATAACCCAACATTACGCGTTAGTGTACGCCCATAGTGCGCAATCATCTATCTACCCAACTTTCTGTCGACGAGCCGACAAATTGAACTAGAAAGCGGTCAGTCAATGTTATGTAAACGTTCTAATGTAAAAACCGAACGCCGAACAGTAGAATTCTCTGGTCTTGTTTGTGCGTTTGAAAATTCCCGCGCCACGACGTTTACGCCGCCCCGCCCACTCTCTCGTGTGTAACACGTCATAAAGACGAAGAGGAATTAAGTGAATGAATGTTTTAAATATCCGTCTGTTTGTCACAAATACAATATTATTGTGTTCTCCGCGTTCACCATCACAAAATGAAAATAAATATTAACATAAACAAATACAGCAAAATAAAACATTTTTTTAAATGCATGTTATAGAGTGTATTGTGAACAATTCATTTGAACAAATGTCATATTAAAAAAAAATCATCTAGTAATGTTTTATCTCTCTGGTGATGTATGCAGGACTTCTCCAATCACCAAGTCTGCTTAAACTCCGCTCCTGCAAATTCTCATTCATCTTCCTGTATTTTTAATATGTGAAGGTGCGTTCACGTCATAGAATTTAGATATAGAAAGACGGTTCACTCCTATTAGTTATGAATGGGAGAAACTGCAACACGCAATATGATGAAATACGTCCCGCCTTCTAAGTAAAAGAGCCAATCGCTGATTGATAAAGTCATTGCGTCACTGCAGCTGCCATTAGAAGCTCCGGTTCCCATAGAAACCTGAGACTTGCGTTAAGGACTGCACATGCGCATTGGCTCGTTTAGCCTGAAAAATAAGCTTTTTTTTAATGCTATTTGAACATAAGAAACCGCAGACTGACTGGTATATGAAATCCAAGTACTAGGGCTGGGACAATACATTGATTCACGATACAAAGAATCTAGAGCGATTCTGCTATTTTCCGATGTATCGCAATTCTCTCTTAAATCGATTCTAAGCTTAGTTTTTAACAGCAGATGGCACTACGTGCTTTAGAAACACCTGTACTCTGCTAGTTTCCAGTTCCTTTACACAGACCCCTTGAACCTAAAACAATCCTTCATAAAGTTTGAAAAGGTTGAAGCGAATTACAAGGGTGTTCGCAGTGGGCTGCGTTTACATTAATCTCGCGTCATAAAGGCATTCTGAGCAAGGTACGAGTAAATTTAACCACTTACATGACTCAGCAGAGCCATAGAATGTAAAAAAAAGATGGACGACGCAACTTCACTCTGTTCTATTGTAGTAACTGAAGCCGCCAGTGTCCAAATATGGCGCTGACGTCTCGAGTCTGTGCATAGTGAACTTGGAGCCTGAGTCTGCGCAGTAGTGAGCGCGAAGTGGAGCCGCAATATTAAGGTCCCGCCCACACTCAGAACAACTCGTTATGGCAGTGTGAAATAAACAATTATAGAAATGTAGCAATTAGATTTAAAGCTCCAATCTCCTCACGAAGATCTGGAAAAAAAGTCAGTTGGCGCTTCAGTGACTACTTCACTCAGAGAAGCTGTCAATCATGATGTCACACCCCTGTTTTTAAAGCATCAAATAACTAAAACCAAACTTATTTAAAGAACCAACACTTGAACTAACACCAGTGTGTTTTCAACACAAGTGTAATTTGATTGTTTAGTTTGTCTCACGTCCCATTACATTACATGGAGAGGGCAGGGTTTATGACCTATATTGCTTCCAGCCACCTGGGGGTGATTGAGATGCTTTGGCTTCACTTTTCAGGACCCGTGTGGCACGCTTGAGCTGCGTGATTTATTTTCAGCGGAAATCCCGCCCTGCAACCAATTTCATTGGCTGAGGTTACAGTGGCAGACAGGATTAGGGATCAGTGTTTGGTGTAGGCAATCATTATTGTGATTGACATGGCCAATGAAATCTTTAGAATCGGCTCCAGGGCGAGATTTCCGCTGAACTGGTTTGGGGAAAAAATCACGTGCTTGAGCAGAATGCACAATCACTGTCCAGCACTCTTCTTTATAAGCATTTGAGTGTGCAGTTAAAATCTAGCCTATAGTGCCATCTGCTGTTAAAACTTAGCTCAGAATCGATTCGAGAGAGAAAATATCAGAATCGATCCAGAAATGCGAATCGAGAATCAGTGTATTGTCTCGGCCCTACAAATTACCCTGAGAGCGTTTCCAAAGCATACGGTGCTTTAACCAGAACCCTGCCCAACATTTTTCTTTTTTTAAAATCCATTACACTCAGATATACATCACAATACGGAAGAAAAGATCTGTCGCTACTTCCATTTTATCGTGACTTTAAATTCGTTCACCAAAAAGATTTGTTCGCTGTTCAGTGGCCCTTTTTGTCAGAATAAATTGTCAAATAAATGTATTTCTGTGTGTTATGGATGAAGGATGCACTGAATCATTCACTTAACCTATTCGTTAAAAACACTAATAAAATAATAAAACAACTCTTACGGTTCTTTTAGATTTGAAAAATTAAAAATACAAAGGCAACCTATGACGGAGTAGCCTTCCTTTTGGACTACAAATCAATGTCATGACTACATGTATCTATAACAGAATGACAAGCAAATTGATTTAAATTCTGCTCTGCCTCTTTAAGATAAACTGCTGGTGTGCTAAATTATATCCCTGTCACCCTCAACTCAGCAGGGATTATCTAAATTAGGGATCCAAATAAAGATTGCAGTTTGGTTAGCATCACACAGTGACTGATTGGATTGAATATGGATTTTATTATATGGCTTCCTGCTGAGCATTTAAATTGAACTCGTAAATCCTTTATTAATATTAATATCATATCAACCCTAAAATAAGATACTTTACATTCTAA
This sequence comes from Elopichthys bambusa, assembly GCA_037101425.1. Classification (NCBI taxonomy): domain Eukaryota; kingdom Metazoa; phylum Chordata; class Actinopteri; order Cypriniformes; family Xenocyprididae; genus Elopichthys; species Elopichthys bambusa. The sequence continues at coordinate 11,227,382 of CM074455.1, forward strand.
CATCTCTCCGTTTTGTTTCAAGCACATCTTGACCCTTCGCACAATGGCGCGCGCGCACGTGTTCGGGCGTGAACGCGCCCACAGTCTCGACTGCCGTCTGGTCAGACAGTCTGCAACTCGGGAAGCGAATAGGAGGGGCGAGTATTGGGGATGCCACAGGAATGATCCATTAACCCCGCATAAGCCCACATCCGCATTTATGGATTAGTTTCTCCTGAAGTGTAGTCCATCATATTTATTGCTTTCGTCCTCATTGAAGTTACTTAAATATCCCTGACTGCTCTTATTCACTTTGCACGCGGAACACACATGACGGTGAGTTGAAACATTGTTACAACGCACTACTGTTTGCGTGGAGTGTTTTTATGTTATATTGGGTTTTTCCCCTGGATGAATGGTGCATTGTTGCGCTGTTTGTAAATAACAAAAGTGCCATGTTCACCATAAGGTACATTGAGTACCCAGTGCGTCAACCCCGCCATGAATAACTTATAGCTACGGATGGAATATGTAACCAATAGAAATTGATGCATTGAAACACGGTCGGTTGAGTTGTTTGATTCGTATATCGAGTTTTAACGGCGATATCTGTTAGTCCAGGATGGGAAGTGATGCCCTTCCTCTCAAATAGCCTTCTCAGGTTTACCCAGACGTCGTCGTTTTACGGTCGCTTTTACCTGTCTACACTTTAGAAAGGGAAATGGACTCCTCCTGCTCCTGTAATACATCGTGGCTCGTGTCCTGGCACGTTCAGTGAACAAAGGGAAACTGACATGATGCTTCAGGGAAAGTGGAACATAAAGCAAAGTCACGTATTTAGGTCGAGGATGTTGAGATGCGTGTGTGTTTTTTTTTAAGAGCTCATAAAATGCTCTTACGCCCGCGTGAGCAAATGATGACAGCCTGATGCAATAAGACAAGTCTTTTGTTGTAGTAGCCTATTTCTTTCGCGAAGCTTCCCAAATGGTCCAGTAGGGGGCGCGAGTTGAATTGTGTTGCTGAGGAACACATGGAGAATGAATAGCGTAAACAAGCACATCGATCCTTCCTTTTACAACAGGCGAACAAAATGAAACCGCCCATAGTGAGTCTTCGGCAGAATAATGGTATTTAAAAAAAATTGCTGAGTTGTATAAACGGGTTATAACATGATCTTATGATCTAGACTGTTTACCAAACGCTTGCATCAGGGAGTTGTGAAATTTAAAGGGCTAGTTCACCGAAAATTAAAAATTCTTTCATCATTTACTTACCTTCATCTCGTTATAATCTTTATGACTTTATTTCTTTTGCAGGTCGCTCATTTCTTTGCTGTTACAATAAATGGAGGCTGGAGCTTCAAAATTAATTTGAGGACCAGATCAGTCCGATTCGTGAACAAATTCAGATGGATCAACAGTAGGACTGCCCTCGACTAAATTTTTCTGGTCGACTAGTAGTCATTCATTTTATGTTTATTAATAAACCGTATAAATCATAATAAAGAGTCTTTAATGCCTACATAGCCTAATCAGCATTCAAGCGCACACATAACGCTTGCCACAGCTCACCGGCAGAAGTAATGATTATAAATGCGTTGGGGGAAAACGGCAAGGAGATTGCTTTAACATTTTAATAATTGATTGATAAATAGTGTTTTCTGTATTTTCGGCTGCAGTGATGAAGTTGACGATGCTGACACGTCATCTCCGCAGTTTTGGACGCAGCTATATGCATGTATCGTAAGGATTAAATAACCTGAGAATGTTTGTTTTCCATTTGAATACTTTCTTTTAAAAGCATACATTTCACTTTATAGGAATATTTTTCTTTTCTTTTTCTTTTTTTTTTTTTTAGTTTTGTTGTTATTGTGAGGGCACACAAATAAAAGTAGACTCTTCACAGATTCAAAAGATGTATTACTCTTATGTGTATGTCCAAAAATGTCGGAGTATTTTAAGTGCAAGTGATCGCACAGGCACCTCTATGTTAGCTTTCATGCAGTAAGCGTGCTACTCTTCAGCTTTCACACTCCGCACAAACACTTGAATTGCCCACATTTTTCTAGGTTAAAGTTAAAGCTAGCAGCCATGTAACGCTGCATTCACATGGGGCATCAGCATCAACGCTTGATGGAGGGCGTGTCTGAAGTTTGGTGATGACACGACCATCATGGTGACAACAGCCAATCACATTACTTTCCAGTGTTGTAATGCAATTGGCTAGCGTCTCAGCTAGGGAATTTGCATAAGGCGATCTGATTGGCTAACACCTGCGTTGGCACTTGAAAAGTTGGGAAATTTTCAACTTCTGCCGCTAGCAACGCGAGTGAAGCGACGCGAAGGAACCAACAATTCAGTTCGGCAATGCGTGACGTCACCCATTCAAAGTAAATGAGAACCGTTAACGCAGACACCCCGTATGAATGCAGCGTTACGCGGCAGAACTGAATTGTGGGTCCTGTCGCGTTGCTTCAGTCGCGTTGCTAACGGCAGAAGTTGAAAATTTCTCAACTTTTCAAGCGCCAACGCAGGCATCAGCCAATCAGATCGCTTTATGCGAACACCCTAGAGCAGTCGCTAGCCAATTGCGTTCGTGCAACACCGGAAAGTAATGTGATTGGCTGTTATCACTATAGCGGTCGCGTCAACACAAGCTTCAGACACGCCCTCCGTCAAGTGTTGACGCCCCGTGTGAATGCAGCATAAGATTTCTCAACTTTTCAGGCGACAACATAGGCGTCGGCCAATCAGATCGCCTTATGCAAAGTCCCTAGTGCAGACGCTAGCCAATTGCGTTCATGCAACACCGGAAAGTAATGTGATTGGCTGTTATCACTATAACAGTCGCGTCAGCACCAAGCTTTAGACACGCCCTCTGTCAAGCGTTGAATGCAGTGTATAGTTGCTACTACTTATATGTTTCAGGTGATAAGCTATATTGGCGGTTGATGAATGATAGGCGAGCGTTTGGATGACCTGCCCGATGTAGCCTACTTTAATTACCACATAGACCAGCTGTTAACGATCTGTCCGTCACAGACTGCGTGACTTTGCCAGTTTTTTTCTTACTGCAACTAAGCGACTAATCAAATTTTGGTCAACTAAACCGCTTCTTGTTGATTATTAGGCCCTATTCAACAGATTCATTAAAACTATCCGATTCAAAGGTAAGATTAGTTAACGAATCGGGCACACAAGTTGTATGAATTTCTTTTATACTTGTTTTTTTTGTTTCTGTGCAATGTAATTTCTTGAAAAAGAGTGAACAGTACAATAGAAATTATTATTATAATTACAATTATTTTGTGTTCTGCAGAAAAAAAGAAATCATACATGTTTGGAACAACATGAAGGAGAGTAAATGATGACAGAATTTTCATTTTTGGGTGAACTAATCCTTTAAAGATGTAAGTAGTAGCAAACACCACAACACGCTCTCATTTTGTCTCTTTCTTCATCCTTTTGTGTTATCAGAAAGACCAGAGATGTTCTGAATGAAAGGAGGATCTGGCAGCCTTTCGATAACAATGCTGGAGAACTTGAGCGGAGCCCACATTGATCGACCCGCCCCTAGATCATCCACGTTCAGCTTCTCTGCCCTGTTTGCTCTGCCACACCACCTTCACATGGATGGGAGCAGTCATCCATTCAGGAGGTACAGCTGATGTTGTGAACGGAATTATTAACACGCTCACATCCTGCTATACATACTCATGTCCTGTTATTTGTTTATGATGTCCTGTGTTTGTAACTTATACCCTAAAAAAAATTTTCTCACAATGTTTTACACTCCTCAGTTTACTACCTGCTGTGGGACCCATTTTGTGTACATTTATTTAGCAGCAGTATGATGCCACAGGAGACATGACATAACAGATTACTTAGTTCCAGGAACCAGACCGATATTAATGTAAATTCAATGAGTGCAGTCAGGACCAGTGGGAAATGGATCAAAATTTTCCATGCTAAAGTCAATAGTCAATAGAGTACAGTCACCACCACAGCATATACATGCTATGAATTGTAATAGTTGGGTGCGTGTATGTGTATATATATATGTATGTGTGTGTGTGTGTGTGTGTATATATATATATATATATATATATATATATATATTTATTTGATAAAAGTGTAATATTTTAATTTTAATTTAATTTAATTTTGTAACAAATATAATAATACCAGTTATATTATTAGGGGCCAAGCGCTATCTGTTTTCCTATTCTTTTTTTTTCTTTAAGTCTATAGCAGCCCATAGAACCGCTTGCGGGAAAATTATGAAATTTGGCACACAGATAAATGACAGTCTGAATATTAACCAGAGCAATTTTGCAGTCTCTAACTTAGTCCCTCTCAATCCCTCCAAACTTATGTGTAATCACAAGCATGACTTGTGGGTATGTGCAGTGTTTTGCCACTGTCGCACCTAGTGGTCAAGAGATATGAAAAATTTATATTTTTGCTTACACCGTCTGAAAAAATCACGAGACTGGCTTCTTTAGATTTGGTGCAGCATGCCTATTATAATGAAACTAGTCTTCATAGATGTCTTGGGTCATGCCGAGAACATAAATACCAATTTTGCCATAGGTGGCCGAACTTCCTGTCCACCATTTTGATTTCCTTTAAAAAAAAAAAAGAAGAAGAAGAAGAAAACCTTTTTCAAACTCCTTCTCCTTTTCACCAAATTCAGATCATCTTCAGCCCATGTTGGAAAATAGTTATGGATTTAGTGTCGACAGACTAAACCATTTTCATACTGTATACCTCATCAACAAAGTTGATGGCATGATGCCAAAAGGACTTGGAGGCTGTATCTCTGCAATGCTTTGACACCAAACTTTGTGTGTCATTGTCACCTTACTCTGACCACACCACATCAATTCTGAAACAGCACCACCTATTGATCAAAAGTGATTAACCATTAAATCATATTCCTAGTGATTGTATTCGGTTTTTCAGCCATTTTGTCTGAAAATCATCTTAATAGGTCTTTAATTGCTCATTGTTGCTGTTGGTCTGATGCTCCCAGCCATGTTGGCATGACTTATTCTGCCGCCTTTGAGCTTGGACCCTTAATTGCTGCTTGCAGCTATATTTTTATTCTTATACTATATTATATAAAATATGACATTTTATCCTATTTTTATTTTTGGATATAAATATAGGAATAATACAATAATATTAATATGAAATAATAAGAATGTATATATATCCTGTAAGATATTTATATAAAAAAATATATATTCTATTTTTGTTTATCATCCTCTAGGCACAAAAATCATAAGTTTCAGTGCTTAGAAAAGTAATACCACGCACCTCTATTGAACAAACCTCATGATTTGAGGTATTTTAAAACCTCACACTGCACAGGAGGAGCAGGCTGTCACTCCCTTGCACTGGGAGTGTGAAAGAAAGTGAGTTTTTGTGTTGCATAACTATTAAACAAGATTGGTTTATCCTTGTGGGTGTGTTTGACAGAGAGAGAGAGACTGAGGAAAGGATGGGAATGTAATGTTAGGAGGAAGGAAATTGTTTCTCAACAGTCAAACAGTAGTTTCCTCCCCTTTCACGTCTGTAGCTGCATCTTTCTAGCTCCTCCCTTTCTCTCACTTGTTATTGCTGTTCTGGACTAACTGTACTGTGTTTTTATCCTTCTGTTTGAACCATGAGGACTCTGTACCGGTTGAAGTTAGTGAGTTCTCCAAATCTGAGTCAGCTGGGGAAAAATGAAAAGGCTTCATTAGAGGAGAGAGGATCAGGCCCTAATGCCACATGGAACAGGTTAGTGCGTATTTTATGCCCAGCGCATGTCCATAAGTGTCATAAACTGAGATGTTATTTCACATCTGTGTGATTTATTGCAGCATTCACAACGCAGTTATTGCCGTATTTCAAAAGAAAGGACTGGCAGACAACGAACTCTATACACTCAATGAAGGAGTGAGGTGAGGCAAAACAGCATTGAATGTTTTGTAACAACAGACTGATCTTTTGTTCATTTTTATACTTTTTGTGAATTTATTACACTATAATGGTAACTGTTAGCAGTGTGTAAAATGTACACTTTTACACGCTGACAGCTGTGATCTGAGGCTTCACATTATCAGCACAGAACAGTTGTGAGAAGACGCAGAGCCTCAGTCCGATATTATGTAACTATTACAAGAAACATTGTGAAGCAATAACATCCAAACTAAGGAAAACATACCCACATCATATTTCACCCCAAAATCAAAAGTAAAAAATTAGAAATTATATTGCAATTTTGCATCGAATTTGTGATATTATTCTATATATCATAAATAAGCACATTCCCCGCTCATTCTCATTACTGTAGTGCATCGGCATTGTTTTACTATTAGGTTTGTTTGTGATTCTCATTATTTTCTATGTCTGTCTGGACACAGTAATAAAAAAATAAAGTTATTAGTTAAGTATAAAATAAAGTATTTTTTTTTCACATTTCTTTAATAAGTATATGGGGGAAATGTGCTTAATTTTCATTAAAATATGCCAAAAACAATGCAAAAATGTACAAAAACAGGCGGTAATATTATAAATATATTATATAAATATACAGTAACATTAAAACATTATTTTTTTTTGCAAGAAATAAATTAATATTTTTATTCAGAAAGGACACATTATTAATCACAAGTGATGCTGAAATACAAAAGTTATGCTGAAATATTCAAAACAGTTATTTTAAATTGTAATAATATTTCACAATATTATTGTTTTACTATATTTTTAATCAAATAAATGCAGCATTGGTGAGCAGAAGAGACTTCTTTCAAAAACTATTTTAAAAAATCCCCCAGACTTTTAAACATTACTGTATACTAATATATATTATATATATATATATTAATATATATTACTGTATATAAGTTTTTAGTGTTAAAATTGTATATAATATAAATGGTGACATCCAAAGTATGTAAGGTAGTACAACTAGATTTATTTTATTGAATCCAAAAGGTTTTAATTATAATTTGCTACATATAAAGGTATTTTAAAGATTTTGAAGTGTCAAAAGGTCATTCGGTTTAACCGTCCAAAGGCCAATACAGTCTTTTCATTTGTGATTCAAATGTAATAAATGTATATATTTTTTTTTTATTCTGGCATGATTTTTTAACATCATATATCAACATAGTGCAAAAATGGTATTAAAATTATGTGTAGAAAGAATGTCTGGAAAAATTAATTTTATTGATGTCATTCGGAGTAACCAATATAAAGGGACCATTTTGGATCAAGTCATGCGGTCAATATCATGACTTGGATGGATGTGACATCATTCAGACACCTGCAAAGGACCAAATGGTCATGAAGCAAAGTAACCAACTCTCTTTTAACTATTTGAAAAATTCATGTTTTCACTTGCTCATACGCATGTCCCGAAACATCAGGTCATATCAGCCTGGTATTTTGGTTAAACCAAATGACTTTTTTGGTGACAAATTTTGTCCATCTTGTAAAAAATGACAAAAGCAGTGTTAATTGATTATAAACACCACATAATCTCATTGTTAACACTTATAAAACTTGTTAACACAATAAAACTTCAAAATTAATTTAATCTCCATTATGTTTTTTTACACTTTTAAAAACCTTATTCATCAATGACCCAAATACATATTTGCTATTTTTCATTACTTTTTAGGGTTAAATATTTGAACATATTCTTGACAGTCATTTAAGTTAAATTGCTTTATTTTCCTATACATCATATGTAAGAATGATTTATCTTCTGAAACATTTGTTATGTGTTTAAAATTCTATATTCTATATCAGGCAGCTATTGAAAACGGAGCTGGGCTCGTTCTTTACGGAATACCTCCAGGTGAGAAATGTTTTAAAATTCTGTTTTCCCAGAGATGTGTTTGTTCTAATATATACATTTAAAAAAAATTATAATAATAATAAAAAAAAAGTAATAATTTTTCCTTTTTTCCTCCTTATCAGAATCAACTTTTAACTAAAGGCATGGTCATTTTACGGGACAAAATAAGGTTTTATGAAGGTATACCATCTCATTTTAACAACAAAACGCATTCCGATTAAAAACAATGTTTGCAACATTACACAGCATTTCACTTGGTTCACAAACAATACAAACTTTTTTTTCTTCTGCCTGAAAATAGGTCAGAAGTTATTGGACTCCTTGGCTGAGACATGGGACTTTTTCTTTTGTGATGTTCTCACTATGCTTCAAGCCATCTTCCACCCTGTCCAGGTACAGTCCAGTCATACTGCGAAATTACTGGTCAGACATCAGAGACAGCAGTGGTGTGTGAATCTGTGTACATGTTCATGTTCAGGGGAAGGAGCCATCAGTGCGTCAGCTGGCCCTGCTGCACTTTCGAAACACCATCACCCTTAACATGAAGCTGGAGGAGGCTCTGTCCAGACCACGAGCCCGTGTGCCTCCCTCCATCGTCCAGATGCTTTTGGTGTTACAGGTACGCATGGGCTGCAAGCATTCTCTTTTCAAAATCCTCTTAGATCATGTGAAAGATCCAGTCATACCGTCATGAGCTGCACCCAGAAATGATAACATAGTGACTTCAAGACAGGTAATTTGTGGTATAAGCAATTGTGTCATACAGAGTGAGACATTAATCATAAGCCTTGTGTGTCTCAACTAAAATGACTGTAATTAATATTTTAAAAGGGATAGAGTCAAAGTGAAACTCCTACATATTTTTTTAGGGGGTTCATGAATCCAAAGGTGTTAATGAAGAATACCTGAAGCTGGAGTCCCTCATTCAGAAGGTGGTGTCGCCATACCTGAGCACGCAGGGACTGTGTTCACATGAGTGTGGCGCCTCTCACTGCTCCTGTGTGATTGGTGAGAGAGTACAGAAACCAGCATTTCAGACACAACATTTAGTCTGTTTAATATGGAAGCTTGTTTCCACCATGGAATAAAAAATGTAGAAGATAATTGCGAATTATTTTTATTTTTATTAAATCTCACAATTCGAATTATAATGTCATAATTGCAAGACATGAACTCTCATTTCTGACTTTTTTCCTGGCAATTGCAAGTTTATATCTCCCAGTTCAGACATTTTTCTCACAATTGCGTTTATATCTTACAATTCTGACTTTTTTTCTCACAATTGTGAGTTTATATCTCGCAATTCTGACTTTTTTTCCTCGCAAATCTGACTTTTCAAGCAATTGCAAGTTTTTATCAGTGATATAAAGTCACAATTCTGAGGAAAAAATACTTTTTCCCTCACAATTCTGAGAAAAGAAGTCACAATTGCATCTTTATATCTTTATAACTTTATAACACACAATTGCGACTTTACATCACGCATTTCTGAGAAAAAAAGTCAGAATTGCGAGATGCAAACAAGATGTAATTGTGAGATAAAAGGTCGCAATTGCCTTTATTTTTTATTCAGGGAGACTAGCTTCCATAGTTTAATATTGATTTCTTTCTGAAGTAAAGACCTTAACAGAATAGTACATACAAAATAAAAAAGGCAGCAGTATATGTTTTTTGTTTTATTTGGAACTTTAAAGAACAGAAGAAAAAATATGCCACTGTTCAAAAGTTTGGGTTCAATAAGAATTTTTTATGGTTTTGAAAGTCTCTTATGCTCACCAAGTCTGCTTTTATTTGCAAGACTGCGTTTATTTTATCTAAAATACAGTAAAAAATGTAATATTGTGAAACATTATTGCAACTTAAAACAACTGTTTTCTATTTAAATATGTTTTAAAAATCAATTTATTCCTGTGATGCAAAGCTGAAAATTACTCCATTAAAAGCATCATTACTCCAATCTTCAGTGTCACATGATCCTTCAAAAATCATTCTAATATTATGATTTGCTGTTAAAGAAACATTATTATTACCAATGTTGAAAACAATGAAAAAACAATGATTTTTCAAAATAAAGTTTTATTTTAACATAGTATTTTGTATAGTATGTATTTTATCATATAATCATAAATTATGATAAAGCATTAGATTTAAAGATCGAAAAATAAGTTAGGTTAAAAAAAGGTGGATTATAATTTGGAATATTTATTTTGTGGAATAATTTGCTAAATTTTAAATTTAAAAAATGTAAAAATTTTGTATTTGTATCTTTTTTTCTACACACTGATATAATAATGTTCGCAGTATAAAATTAAGAGAAATATTTTTCATTCAATTATTTGTACATTTCTTTCCACAATAAATATCATAGGTAACAGTGCAGTGACGAGGAAAAAATCCATAAAAAAAATACACAAATACAAATGATGTCTCAAAGAAAAACATATGTCACAAAGAAGGATAGATAAACACTTAGAAATAAATACTGTTTAAAAACTAGGGTTGTCAGTAGAATGAAATTGTGATTAATCTCATGTATTCAAGCAAAAGCATAATAAAAACCATAATATCAAATTTGATAAATGTTTTAAAAAAAAAAAACTTGCATTTAATAAATAGATGAACTGTCCCTTTAAAGATCTTGCCGTTATGTTCTCCACCCATAAACATTTACTGCTCCGCTCATACTGTATGTGATTCAGCCACTGATACATTTTAAGTAAGTCAGAACTGTACTACTCCAGTCAGAAGGCAGCATATCATTACTAATTTCTTAAAAATCTTTCCAGAGAGGCGTTTGCAGTATTGCTGGTCCAAGTCTGCAGACCTGCCCTCCAGTAACCCAGTAGTGCGCTCCAAGAGCTACAACATCCCCATGCTGACCCCCGTGGCTGAGTACGACTCTGAAGTGAGCTCTGTGGGCAGCGTGGGCATCCGGCGTCACTCCGCATGCGATGTCACTTCCTGCATAGAGCACCAGGGCTATTCGGCCCTGTCTGTGGGAATAGAGACCAGCTCGACCCCCAGACTCTCACTGGATCACGACCTCACCCTGTCCGGTGTGGTACGAGGGGCCACGGGACAGCCTGCTCTAATTTCTCCGCCCATCTTCATCCACACCTCCGCAGGGTGTCTGCACCCACCAGATGCCCAGGTGGCTTCATCCGATGTGGACAAAGGCCTTTCGTCACCCCCGAGCTGCTCCTCCAGTCCGGAGACAATCGTAATGCAGGGGCTGGACTCATTGGAATCGGATCCTGATGGAATCTTCATCGACTTTTCCCATTGCCGCTCGGATTCTTTTGGAACAAGCAGGAAAACTAGCTGATGGAATGAATTGCTGTGAAGAATCCATTTCAGATGATTGATTATAAACTACTACTATTTTCTGTGAACTTGTGAAGTAGCTCCGTACGTTGTGTATTTTTAAAAATGGAATTTAATTCCAGCATTGTGCAAAAGCCAAGGCTGTTTTGTGGGAAAAATGGGAGAGGACTCAATTTAAAGCGATTGTTTTCATAATGTTCTAAACCTGTGGATGAATTTTTGAATTTTTCTACAATAGACATGGAATGTGTCCATTTTAATGAATCTAGTACTGTCAAATAGATTAATCGCTTCTAAGATAAAAGTTTGTTTACATAATATATATGTGTGTGTGTGTATATATATTTTATATTTTATTATTTAAATATATAATGTGTGTATCTATTATATTTAAACAAATTTTTTGAGAAAAAATTAGAAGCGATCAATCGCGGTTATTAGATTTGACAGTACTAGATTGTCAAATTGATTAATCGTGATTAATCGCTTCTGATAAGTTTTCAAATTGATTAATTGTAAATAATTTCTTCTAAAATAAGTTTGTTTAAATATAATGCATACACACATGCATTTAAATGTAATATATATACACGCATATATATTATGTAAACAAACTTTCATCTTAGAAGCGATTCATCGATTTGACAGTACTAGATTGTCAAATTGATTCATTGCGATTAATCGCATCTAAAATAAAAGTTTGTTTAAATATAATACATACACACATGTATTTGAAAATAATATATATATATATATATATATATACACACGCACTACGTAAACAAACTTATCTTAGAAGCGATTAATCGATTTGTCAGTACTAGATTGTCAAATTGATTAATTGCGATTAATCGATTTGACAGTACTAATTGTCAAATTGATTAATCGCAATTAATCGTTTCTAAGATAAGTTTGTTTAAATATAATACACACACATTATGTATTTAAATATAATATATACACACATTATGTAAACAAACTTAGAAGCGATTAATCGATTTGACAGTACTAGATTGTCAAATTGATTAATCGCAATTAATCGTTTCTAAGATAAGTTTGTTTAAATATAATAATACATACACACATTATGTATTTAAATATAATATATATATATACACACACACGCATATATATTATTTAAACAAACTTATTTTAGAAGCGATTAATCGATTTGACAGTACTAGATTGTCAAATTGATTAATCGCTTCTAAGATAAGTTTAAGTATAATACACACACACTCACAATGTATTTAAATATAATATATATATATATATATATATATATATATACACACACACACACACACACACACACACACATTATGTAAACAAACTTTTATCTTAGATGCGATTAATTGCGATTTACCGATTTGACGGCACTAAACGTATTTTACTGTCTCTCATTTTATGTTTAAAGGTGCAGTCACCTTTACTGTTGTTTAGTGAATTTGCGCTAGCAAAATTCAGTCATTTCACAGTAGAATTGCGGGAATTTCACAAATGATTTCCCCACGCAGATTTCGCAACGGGTTCAAGTTGGTCACGCAAATTCACTGCGTTGACCGACAGAAAGCTGCTTGGTTTGAAAGTGACTTCTGTGTGAGCTGTGCTTCAAACATCTCTACATTATTAATATTAAACAATTGACTTTTTTTGTTCGCAAAATGTGACCGCACCTTAAGTGAGCCTCACTTAACGTATTGTCTTATGAGGCAACAGTATCACTAAATGTAGAAATCTCTTCCATTATTGTCTCTTGATTTCATGCACTATTTATTGTCATAGGGCTTTAAATGAACTACATTTAGTGCTTATAAGTCATTGCCAATCTAACCTGCACTCTTAATGGTATAAAATGAAATTAGTCTCTTAATTTGTGAGAATAACTATTGCTAATGATAATGCAGTGCAGAACATTGTACGTTCTCAAGCTTGTTGCTTTTTTATGTGATGATAATGAGCTGCCAGAGAGCAAACAGGGTTTGCTGATTGAATGTGTTAACAAAAACTCCCTTTTAGCTAGTTGATAAAATAGTACAAATACAGAAAATGGTGTGAGATGAAACTGAAATAGAAAATTTCACTTATTGGCTATAATATGCTATTTTGTAAGGTCATTTTATATAACATTTGCTTAATTTAAAAAGCCTTTTGTCTGCTTTCTTTAGAATTTAAGAATGAATTTAATGGGTTAAATAACCGTAAGCATAATTGGATAAATGTATATTCCAGAATATAAAACAGAAAGGATGCATAAACGCCCCATTGTATGAAAAATGATAAGGAAAAGAGTTTGTGATTTTTGTTTCTCTTATTTTTATGTATGGAAGCTTTTTGACTTGGGTTATAAATTGGTCAATTTCTCTGTAGTTTTTATAGAAAAAAAATGAGCATATCTTGCATAGATTTTTTTACACAAGGAACATTTTTAGAAATTTAAAAGGTTTACAGTGGTACTTTAATACCTTGCACTGTCATTTCTGAAGTCTGTGCTTTGTTTCATACTGAATTTGTTATCAGCTTTCATGTGTGCTGCTGTGGACAACCTCAACAAGACTGAATTTGTAGTAAAATGCTTTTATGCTTCATGTTTATGACTGTTTCAAAGAACAAGAGTAGCTATGGCTGGGTTTTATACTGGTCAGGCTCATATTTCATTGCTGCTTTTTTAGATTTCGTTATAGTTTACTTTAGTCACTCATTCGTTAAGATGAACAAGTTAGGTTCAAGCATAGGAAATAAGCGTGAAAAGAAAAACTCACGTTTGATTTCGTATTCAAAGATAACTGGAGCTTGTATTTGTTTACGGAGGAGTCGGTGACGTGAGCCGAAGCAAGGTTTGATTCGTGAGTGAATCATTCTTTTGAGTCGAATCTCTTCAATAAACCACTTGAAACGCTTCATAAAACCGAACTGAATGATTACATTTTGAACCGAGACCGTCAAAATCCTAAAAACTAGGGAGGTCATATAAGCATTTGGAGTGAAACAAGGATTTGACTCAAAGTACGTTATTTTAGTACCCAAATATCAGTTATGAGGACCTAATTTTGTGTGTTTTATCAACACACACAACAGATTTGGTGTTTACATTTTAATTATTTAAATTGTATTAGCTAGACGTGCCAAAACCTTTTCAACCTTAAGACTTTTTATTTTTATTAGCTTTTATGAATAAAAATAAATTTAAAATGAAATTGTTTTATGAATGTAAAATGTCATAGGCAAGAAGGACCACGTACAGAAGTATGTTTTGACGTAAGGCTTCTATCAGTTTTGTGAACCGATTCTTTGAAACTGCTCAAAAGAACTGATTCGCGGAAATGAGTCGGACGTACCATCACGAATAGGGGGTTGTTGTTGTTTTAAAATAAACAGAATTTGACTTCATTCGAGCAAAGGTAATGATTTATATGTTTTCAAAGAAAAACAATAAGGTTTTAGATACATTTCAGACATTTTAAACATAAACCAATGGCTTTTTCAGTATAATAAAAACAGCCCGGTGAACAGTCACCCTCCCCGTTTTGAAAGGATGAAGACAAAGGCTACCGGAAACCGGACTCCATAGTTTTCGTCAAATGGCTGATTTGTATTCATGCGAAATTGTTTGTTTTCTCCAACCATTAATGTTTCGTTTTTCAAAGTCTTTTCGTCGAGCTTTTTCATGGATTTACATTTATGTTTACTAAACATGTGTCGCGATCTGGAAACAGTCGTTACAAAGACCTGGCGGTGCAAATACAGCGTCTACTCCGACGTAAGCTGGTTATTCCAAGCGAATGAATCTTTCACCAAGTTTTAAATGCAACAAAGCGCGTTCGTGTTTTATTTTTGTTGTGCGTTTACTTCGTTCTGACATTTCTCCCGGTATTTTTTTGTACATGCGGTCCTCGCCGGCAGAAGACCAGACTAGTAACTTCGCTAAGCTAACGAGCTGCTCTTAGAAATGGAGATCCACGTCTCGAGCCTTTTCCCGGAGATCTTAGCGATGATTTTCAACTACCTGGACGTTAAAGGCAAAGGCAGAGTCGCGCAAGTGTGCACGGCGTGGAGAGACGCCTCGTACCACAAATCCGTCTGGAGAGGAGTAGAAGCCAAACTCCATCTGAGAAGAGCAAACCCATCGCTCTTCCCCAGCCTCCAAACCAGAGGAATCAAGAAAGTCCAGATCCTCAGCCTGAGGCGCAGCCTTAGCTATGTTATTCAGGGCATGCCCAACATCGAGAGCCTTAACTTGAGTGGATGCTACAACCTAACGGATAACGGCCTCGGTCATGCTTTCGTGCAGGACATCCCCTCATTGAGGATCCTCAACCTCAGCCTTTGCAAACAGATCACCGACTCCAGTTTGGGCAGGATTGCGCAGTACCTGAAGAACCTAGAACTGTTGGATCTCGGTGGGTGTAGTAATATCACCAACACGGGGTTGTTGCTCATCGCTTGGGGCCTTCATAACCTCAAAAGCCTGAACTTGAGAAGCTGCCGGCACGTTTCGGACGTGGGCATCGGGCACCTGGCCGGCATGACGCGCAGCGCCGCGGAGGGCTGCTTGAGTTTGGAGCATCTCACCTTGCAGGACTGTCAGAAACTCACCGATCTGTCGCTCAAGCACATTTCCAAGGGCCTAAACAAGCTGAAAGTCCTGAACTTAAGCTTCTGCGGCGGGATTTCCGACGCCGGCATGATCCACCTGTCACACATGACCCAACTCTGGACTCTTAACTTGCGCTCGTGCGATAACATCAGCGATACGGGCATCATGCATCTTTCCATGGGCGCTTTGAGGCTGTACGGGCTGGACGTGTCGTTTTGCGATAAAGTGGGCGACCAGAGCCTGGCTTACATCGCGCAGGGCCTGTACCAGCTCAAATCCCTGTCGCTTTGCTCGTGCCACATCAGCGACGACGGGATCAACAGGATGGTCCGGCAGATGCACGAACTGAAGACGTTGAACATCGGCCAGTGCGTCCGGATCACGGACAAGGGCCTCGAGCTCATTGCGGATCATCTGACGCAGCTGACCGGGATCGACCTGTACGGCTGTACCAAAATAACCAAAAGGGGACTAGAGAGAATCACGCAGCTGCCCTGCCTTAAGGTGTTGAACTTGGGACTTTGGCAAATGACCGAGGTCAAGGGTTTAGGAGACGCCTCTGAGATCCTGCCCTGCTACACCTCGTAACGTTTACGCTACCTCAGTGTCGCCAGTGATGTCTTGTTTTTCTAGAGACGTGTATTATATTATTAAGACGCACAGTCGCAGCATCATGTACTTTGTTACTAAGCCTGTTTGGAAAAGGGCTTGATGTAGTTCAAATTGAATCAGCAATAAAACACTGAACAGCCTTCCTAATGGTATAGTCTGAATTATGATGGTTCCCTTGAATGCCTTTGTTTTTCTGTACTTTGTTTTAGAGCTTCATATTGAGGTAAAATGTCTTTTATTCTCATTTCCACTGACAAACGCATTTTGTCACTGCCTTTGAGTATTTATCCTGAAATACCAGCATTATACTGTAAATTGGAGAGAGAGAAAAAAGTTTACCATGTGTGTGGACAAGGACGGAAAACTTGCTTGTTCGTTTTATGTGATTCCTCCCTGGTAAAATGGAACATATGCAATTTAAACTTTGTTTAAAGGGGGAAAAAAAAAAAAAAAAAAAAAGGCCAGTTTGCTTGTTAAAGACCTACAAGATGTCTGTTTATTTTCCTATGATAAATGATTAAAGCTAAAATTGTTTTTAACTAAATTGTTTTCCTGTTATTTTTTTAATCACCTTCTTCAAATCATTAAAACACTGATACATTCTTTTTGCTTTTAATTTCATAAGAAACTTGGTAATTAAAAAGGGCATATACATAAAATAACATAATTGAATGTTTATGTACATTTAATTGCAAGTAAAACACTTACATAAATATGTAACCCAGGACCACAAAACCAGTCATAAGGGTCAATTTTTTTAATTTGACATTTATACATAATCTGAAAGCAACTATTTGAAAATCTGAAATGTAAGGGTGCAAAAAAAAAAAAGTAAATATTGAGAAAATTGCCTTTAAAGTTGTCAAAATTAAGTGCTTAGCAATGCATATACACTCACAAAAATATTTTTTTTTATGATAGGAAATTTACAAAATATCTTAATGGAACATGATCTTTACTTAACGATTTTAATGATTTTTGCCATAAAAGAAAAATCGATAATTTTGACTCATATTGTTGGCTATTGCTACAAATATACCTGTGTGACTTATGACTGGTTTTATGGTCCAGGGTCACATATATAACTACATAATCACATACTATACTTGCCAAGCACAGACTAATCACAATCAGAAAAAAAAAAACATGCTAGTTTTTGCAATGTATACAATATACTGCACCAGCTAGAATTTGCAAAATTTGTAGATTTATTAGTCAAAAAATGTGTGAATCCTAAAACACAGATTATATATAACATAATATTGAAACACCATTATTGGCATGCTTAAATGACAGGAAAATTAAATCACATTAAATATGTAAAGAACGTGATTCTCTTAAGAAATATGTGTATTGTAATGAACAAAACGTAATATTATGAACTATTACAATTTAAAGTCTTCAGTTTTAACCCCTTCAGACCTGAATTATTTTCCATTAAGCAAAAAACATTTTATCCACTTGATATTTGCTCTTTTCTGTATAAACAAGGCTAAAAACAAGATTTGTGCAAACTTTTTTTTATTAGATTTTTTTTTTTCATGGCCACTAAAATGGACATCAGGACTGAAGCAACAAAAAATCATCATATTTTAACCATACAGTACTTATGAGCTAGAGTTCACACACAGTATGTGAACTATCATTGAAGGTTTTGAAAATAACACTGAAACAATGAGCAACGGCGATAAAAATGTAGAAAAAAATGTATGATAGGATGAAGTCTCAAAAAACTTCTTTTTGTTGTTTGCAGTGAGTGAATGGGAATGTGTATATGTTTGTGTGTTTTGCTAAATGTATGATTGTGCGCATATAGCATCAGTGTGTGTGTGTGTGTTTTTTTGTGATGGACATCAAACTTGCAAACAGCTCTGAAAGATTTTCAAATAAACTTTGAATATTATCACTTGATGGCTACTATTAAGATTATAATAGGTGCAAGTTGATGAACATAAATCTGCATATATAAGATAAAAAAAAAAGCTTCTCCTCCTGTCTAGTTGGTCTAGCCATGCCTGTCTTTTGTGATGCCTGAAGCTCGATCAGTTTAATTTATGGGTCATACTTTCATTGTGATTGGTTGATCAGGGACCAATCAGTGACCAGGCAGAACTTATATTATAAAAACATAAAATCTTATTGGTTTAAACCAAAAAACATGTGATTTCCATTCCAGTGGTCACAGGGTTTGAAGGGGTTAATATATTTTGAAAGCATCATTACTCCAGTCTTCAGTGTCACATGATCCTTCAAAATTCATTTAATTTGCTGATTTGCTGCTTATTAGAATTCTCATGAATAGGATATTTAAAACAACAGCATTTATTTGATTTTACATATATAACATTATACATTTAAGTTGAAGTGATCACTTATGATCAATTTAATGCATAAAAAGATCATACTGACCCCAAACTTAATAATGCAAGAAATTAAACACTATTAAACTGTTTACCGCTTCTTTTTCTTAGTCTTTCTAATAATTTGGCTGCTAAAGTAACATTTGAATGTTTCAACAGCTTGGCCTGGTATTTTCAAACCCAGGAAGTGACCTTATTCAGAGCAGGTATGAAAACAAGGCTGCGAGGGATAAACTTGCAGTGTTTTCAATGGCATCTGCTGTAAAAAGCTGTTTAAAGCTCCTAGATCAGTTATAATTTTCCACAGCTCATGTTGTCCAGAGTTCTTTGTCTACTGAAATGTCTTGGAAAGATATTTTTGTAGTGTTTCATTAGCAGTACAATCCAAAAACAATTAAATACAGTACAACCTGAGAAGTTAGTTCACCCAAAAATGAAAATTCTGTCATTAATTACTCACCCTCATGTCGTTCCACACCCGTAAGACCTTCATTCATCTTCAGAACACAAATTAAGATATTTTTGATGAAATCCGATAGCTCAGTGAGGCCTGCATTGACAGCGAGATAATTAATGTATTTAAACGTATTTAAAACAGTTCATGTGACTACAGTGGTTCAACCTTAATGTTATGAAGCGACAAGAATACTTTTTGTGCACCAAAAAAAACGAAATAATTACTTTATTCAACAATATCTAGTGATGGGCGATTTCAAAACTCTGCTTCATGAAGCTTCAAAGCTTTACAAATCTTTTGTTTCAAATCAGTGGTTCGTAGTGTGTATCAAACTGCCAAAGTCACGTGAACCATTGAAATTTCGAAACACTTATGATGTAACAAAGCCTCGTTTACTGAAATCACGTGACTTTGACGCTCCGAACCACTGATTCGAAACAAAAGATTTGCGAAGCTTCTTGAAGCAGTGTTTTAAAATCACCCATCACTAGATATTTTTAAATAAAGTTGTTATTTTGTTTTTTTGCCGCACAAAAAGTATTCTCGTCGCTCGTTGAACCACTGTAGTCACATGAACCGTTTTAAATACATCTTTAGTAGCTTTCTGAGCATTGAAAATGTTAATTATCTTGCTGTCAATGCAGGCCTCACTGAGCCATCGGATTTTATCAAAAATATTTTAATTTGTGTTCCGAAGATGAACGAAGGTCTTACGGGTGTGGAACGACATGAGGGTGAGTAATTAATGACAGAATTTTTGGGTGAACTAACCCTTTAACAGATGTGTCTATCCCTTACAGCCTCGCTTTCATTCCCGTTAAAAATCATAGATGGCGCTGCTGTGAATAAGGTCTATAGATTCAAACCAGCAGAGTGCATGCAACTGTCTTATTGTTTTCTGGTGGCGTGAATATTCCTGTACTTGCATGTCAGCAGCTGTTTGAAGGTGTTCTTGAAGGTGACATTGCACAGGGCATAGCAAGCGGGGTTAACCGTACTGTTTATGTAGCAGAGCCAGTAGCCAAAGCTCCACATTGTGTTTGGAATACAGGCCGAACAAAACGTGTTGATGAGTACCATGACATTGTAAGGAGTCCATGTGGCTGCAAACGCCACCAGAATGGCCATAATGGTCCTTGTTACCTTCTTCTCCCGCGAGGATAAACACTTTCTCTTCTGATAACGTGGCATGAGAATCTTCTGCGACACCAGACTCAGCCTTTCCTTCCCGTTGGTCATGTCCTGAGCTCCATTGTTGGGTTTATAGATGTTTTGCAGGTCCTTTTGGGATGTTGTTCTGAAGCAAGTAAATCTAACCCAACTTCCTGTGGCCAGCGGAGCTGATTGGGTCTGACGGCTTTTGATGTCACCGTTAGTGCTTATAGATACGGCCTCCTCATCCCGCTGGTTTGAAGAAGCCAGCACACTTCCAGATATAGAGTCATTCTCACTCTCCCGTTCTTCTCCTGCAAATGGGCACAATATATTTTCAGTGAGATCTGTGATGATGACAAGATTTGACTATATTTGGTTCATATAACACAATACTTGTGTTTGACTGCAAGCTCCAAAAAAAGACCATAAAAGTAGTTAATATGTCTCAGCAGTTATTTTCTCACACAAAGAAAAAATTTAAGTGAACACAAAAAAATGTTAGATTAGGTTAATGTTTTCTCTTTCTTTTCTTAACGCCATACCAGCTTCTATGGCTATATTCATGGCGAGAGAGGTTTCGTTAAAAAAACAACAACTAAAAACTAAACTAAATTAATTTTTTCTAAAAACCTTAAAACTAAATTTGGATTTACTTGGTTAAAAACCTCTTCAAAAGAATCAACAGAATAAAACAATTTTCTTAAAAGGGTAGAAGTGTTACAGTCCAGTAAAATATGTTAAATGGACAGTTAATGTTTTAATGTTTAGATATTAATTTATTATTTTTAACACATTTACTAATATTACTGTTAGATTTCACAAGATATTAGAGATTACTCAATTAATCCAATTTTTAACAAACCAGAAATACACACATACACATACATATATACAGTACCTGTCAAAAGTTTGGAAACACTACAATTTTTTAACTATTATTTTTTATAATAGTTTTAGTTAAAGGGTTTGTTCACCCAAAAATGCAAATTTTGTTGTTAATTACTCACCCTCATGTCGTTCCAAACTCTTATGACTTTCATTCATCTTTGAGAAACAAATTAAGATATTTTTTATGAAATCTGAGAGCTTTTTGTCCCTCCATTGATAGTCTACGCAACTACCACTTTGATGCTTCAAAAAGTTCATAAAGAGATCGTAAAACTAATCCATATGAATTGAGTGGTTTAGTCCAAATTTTCTGAAGAGACACGACCGCTTTGTATGAGGAACAGATTGAATTTAGGCTTTTATTCACATATAAACACTGATCAGTGAACATAAACAGAAGATCAACTGAACCTGCTTGACCAGCGAGAACAAACCTCATTGGTTCTTGAGGAAGCTCAAACGTGCTGCGTAACACACGAGAATGAACCTTATTGGTTCGGCATTTTTGATGATCATTTCTGTCTAGTCCTTTCGTTTTAATTCATTTAACCACAGCTGTCGTCGTTTTTTTTCTGGCAATATGCGATAAAATTTCAAATTGGAGCCTGTACTCCATCAATTCTGGCACCCAACAACACAACAAGATGACATTTTAAGATCCTTATGTAGCCAATTATAAATAGCTGACAAACCAGGGTTGCCAGGTTTTCACAACAAAACCCTTCCAATTGCTACTCAAAACTAGCCCAAAACTAGCCCAATTGCATTTCAAGGGGATTCGCCCGGTAAAAATCGTGTTCCGGGGGGTAAAATCTGCATTTTTTGGCAGGCTTCCCCTGGTAAAATTCGCATTTCAGGGAATAAATAACGTTACTGTGGTCGTTACAACCCGCAGACTTGAAAAACAAGCCATGGCTACAGTGTTAAAGTAGCCCAATTCCACGGCAGACTTGGCAACACTTTGACAAACTAGCTGGTTTGTGATCCTTATGGGATCTTAAAATCCCGTTGTGATGGGTCCCCTAGCAACTACATAGGACTGGGATAAAAACATAAACATAAACAGAAGCTCAACCGAACCAGCTTTACGAGCAAGAACAAACATCATTGGTTCTTGCAGAAGCTCAAACATGCTGCGTAACATGAAAATGAACCTCACTGGTTCTCGCATGTCAAGCAAACATGCTTGAGCTTCTGTTTACCACAACTGATGTGTGAGTTGATCAATGTTTATATGTGAATAAAAGCCTAAATTCAGTCTGTTCATCATATAAAGCAATTGAGTCTCGTCAGAAAATTTGGACTAAACCACTCAATTCATATGGATTCGTTTTACGATCTCTTTATGAACTTTTTGTAGCATCAGGTGGTTGTTGCATAGACTGTCAATGGAGAGACAGAAATCTCTCAGATTTCATAAAAAATATCTTCATTTGTCTTCCGAAGATGAACGAAAGTCTCACGGGTTTAGTACGTCGTGACCAGTGCTTGAAGAGGAAAAATAAAAGTTCTGATACTCAGTTCAAAACACCTTCCTGCAGAAGGTAGGGCGCAGTGGACTTCCGTATGTGCAACATGTCGGAAGTGCTGGTACGCAAGGAAAACTGACGGTACGCTAAAGGAAAAAAAAAGAGAAGTACCTGCCCACCAGCACTGGTCGTGACATGACAAGTTTGGAAACTCCTTGAATAGACTATTTTTATGCTTCTCTTTTGTCTTTTTGGAGCTCAACAGTCCTGTCCTCTATATGTACCTTGTATAAAGAGTAGTGTGAACATTCTTCAAAAAATCTCCCTTTGTGTTCAATGGAAGAAAAAAGTATACAGACCTGTAGTGACATCTGAAGCACTCTGCCTGCGTGGAACCATTGCCTCTCCTCCTTGGATTGACTTCCTCTCCTTATTGCTCTCAGTTGTGGGTCCAGCCTGGCCTCCATCATTACTGACTCTAGATACTCTCCGATTGTCTCTGCTTCGGACACGACTGCGGCTGGCTTTGGAGATCTGCCAGTATAGTACGGTCATAGTGACAACTGGCAGGTAGAAGGCAGCGATGGCGGTGCCGAAGGTGACCACAGCATTGGAGAAAAACTGGATGTAGCACTCGCCTTCAGGAACTGTCCGGCTGCCCGTGATGAACTGCCAGAACAGGATGGCTGGAGCCCAGAGAATGAACGACAGGATCCAAGCTCCCGCGATCATCATGCCTGCCATCTTGTAGGTCCTTTTGACCGGATAGCTGAGAGGTTTGGTGACGCAGAAATATCGGTCAAAGCTGATGATGAGGAGGTTCATAACAGAGGCGTTGCTCACCACATAGTCCAGAGCCAACCAGAGGTCACAGACCAAAGCTCCTAAAGGCCAGCGGCCAGACACAATGTACACGGTGTAGAGGTTCATGGAGAAAACGCCGATGAACAGGTCAGCACATGCTAGACTGAACAGGAAGTAGTTGTTGACCGTCTGGAGGTTCCTATTGACCTTGATAGAGAGCATGACCAGCACATTGCCAATAATTGTGATCAGGCTTAAAGTGCTC
This sequence comes from Elopichthys bambusa, assembly GCA_037101425.1. Taxonomy (NCBI): domain Eukaryota; kingdom Metazoa; phylum Chordata; class Actinopteri; order Cypriniformes; family Xenocyprididae; genus Elopichthys; species Elopichthys bambusa. Next base: position 11,251,146 of record CM074455.1, read on the forward strand.
AGTCCAAGAATGATGAGAACAAGCTCAACAGGTGAGAATGGACTGTCTAGGAAAAAGTTAGTCTTGTTAGCATGGCTGAGGCTTGGAGAAAGAGTTAAGTTGGAAGCCTCCATCTTTCCTTGTCACAGGACATGCACATCAGAACCTAAAGGTAGAAAAAAAAGAATATCATTATGCATATTTACTGGTGAGCTTTCACTTTTCTACATGTTTTAATTGGGTCAGTAAGCAACTGCCTAATAGACCCCTTTTTAGTCAGTAAACATTGTGACTTTTTTGTGGGCGGAGCTTAGGTGGAGGCAGACGATTTCCCATGCATGCCCACCTAATCCGAAATTTGGGAACAAGTTAAGAATTCCTAAGTAATGTTAACTTTGTTAGTTGTACAACTATCAGTTAGGTAACTGCTAGCTAATGACCAGAGACTAAACATAAATTAAGCTGTTTGTATCGTCTACCTTTCTACAGTTGCTACAGTTGCTGTAATTCTGTCAGATCGTCCATCCATTGAGTGAGCGTGTTTCCATTAAAGTTAACTTTTTCAAATAACAATCGTGGTCCCGGACAGTGAGTGACCTTTCATACTCAGATAAATTGGACTTTCTCCAGTCTTTATTAAACAACAAGCTAACAAAACTTGCTAGCTAGCGTTAGTAAAGTGATCAGGAGAATCTTTAGACACGCAACCAAACCATAATCCATACTAAACAAAGACAATAGTTGATTTAATCTTGACATGAAGTGTGAAGCGAGCATTTTTGATGATCAGTTGCCTCAAAATTTTTAAGTTAAGAGATTCAATGTTTAAGTAAGCAGAACTGGCAGGTTTTTATTTTGTACTTGAAATTATCATGTAACCTCAATATGAACATTTTTATTAGTGTAAATTAGTAGCTAATTAAGAAAATGCTAACTTACTAATTTGTTAACATGTTAAAATTAGCATGATATAGCACTTGCTGATTGGGTGTAGCATTTAACATACTTGCTCTCAAACCAAGCCGCATGCACCACTTGTCACCGTGATGGTAACTCTCCAAAAACCCATATTAACAGAAACTCTTCTAAATTAGCATAACAAAACATTAATCACTACTAAATCTCCCACTTAACATTAATCTGGCACAAAAAAACAAAACAAAAAACATTATATAACACTTAATTTCAGCATTTACTCACCCTTTCGCATGCCATGGGCAAAGCATGCTGGGAAATAGAAATTCCAGCCCAGTTTCAGTTAAACTTAAATTCGTCTAATTAAAAGTTATACGTTCATAAAACTCAAAACAATGAAACAGTTCAGTTTACTTGGTGGGCTTCCCCTGGTAAAATTCGCATTTCAGGGGCTAAATATCATGTTATCGCGGTCGTTGCAACCTGCGGACTTGAAAAACAACCCGCGGCAACAGTGTTAAAGTAGCCCAATTCCATGGGAAAACAGCGGACTTGGCAACACTGTGAGAAACTAGCTGGTTTGTATTGGCCACCTCCAGCTAACGCTGTGACATAATTGTGATGTTGGCACTAAAAGGGTCTATAATGGCCCAAAACACTCTAGCAACTACATAGCACTGGGATAAAAATCATTTAGAGCACCCTAGCAATGGGATACATCCATTCACTAAACTCTATCAACTGAATAGCAATGGGATAAAACAAATATGAACACTGTAGAAACTGCATGGCAACAGAATATCAAACTTCTGCAAACAAATTAAGATAGATTTTTTTCCCTCACGTTTTTTGGAACCATTTTGGGTCCAGGCCAATGTTTAGAATTTTGATTTTATTTCTATTTAGTTTCAGCTTGTCTTTTCAATTTTGAAGTCATAAATATGTATTTTAGTTTCCTTACAGCTTTTCTAATTATATTTGAAATTTAGTTTTCATTAGCATTGGTTCAAATACTTTTTGGGGACATTGTATATTTCTTCGATCTTTTACTGTAATAAAAAATACAATAAATTGTTGTGCTTTCTTTAAAATGCACAAAAACCCTGTGCAAAAGACCACTCCTATCTCTATGGTTCAGAATATGACATGGCATGTGGAGAGAGAACTAGTGTGTATCTTTGCAGATGGAGTCTGTTTGCCAAACATCATTCTCAAACAGAGAGTTCATCTGTATTGTTTATGCTGCCAGATTTCCATTAAGGCAAAGGATAACAGCATCACATTGATGGGATTGATAATACTGCAGGGAAAACATGACTAACTGTGATATAATCTCAGATATTTTAATGTAGCTAGATGGAAAGAAGGACTCTGATAGCACATGTTTTATTTACTGTAACCAGGAAGGCCTCTTAGGAGCAATAAGCTTATTACCTTTAGCAGGACAGCATGTACTGTTCTGCTTCAGTTTGGATCAGTACCAAAAACTGAACAACTTCAATTTACATCTTTGAAAGTAAAAATGTTGCTACTGTGTTATTAAAACATAATAATGAAGAGTTTTAGAGGGTTGCTAGTGCGCTCTTGGTGGTTTATCATGTTACTGTTGCTGGGTGTTTCTTTGGTAGAGCTGGGTAAAAAAATACAGATTCTCATTTTGATGAACCAATATCGATTTAAACCCCATGAATCGAAGCTGTTTTCAGTTGATAAATGAACAAAGCTTTGAAGTGCCTCCCATCCAATAACGCTGCCTTTACGTGCTATCGGAAATTTGATAATTCCCACTTCTGAAGTCGTGATTACGAGCTTGTTGCATTCATCGAAATGGGAGGGTGTTTATGTGCATTTGAATTTTTTTACCTAGAAAACTCCTATTTACGATAGAGAGCACGTGAAGGCAGCATAAATCTCAATAAGCTTTGTGATTCATGTCAATGTTATTGCGATATTCAAACAATAAATATAGTTTTGGTGCTCTTTAAAGCGACAGCGCGAGAAGCGCACGTGAACCAATCGTCTCTTCCTCTTTACTAGTTACAGCATGAAATAAACGAATGAAAAAAGTATGTTGAAAGATACAGTAAAACTTACCAAACTGTATCATGTCTCATGTAATCTCTCAATCAGTGTTTAAACGTGGAAAGACGTCAATAAAACTGCTTTAAACAGTAGGCTATGTCACTTAATGTATTTACCTCAGCCATTCAATTTCCAAAATCTTGTTAGTCAGCTATAAAAATTAACTTAGAGAAGAGAAGTTTGCTAGATACACACATTTAAAGTGTGTTTGACTGAATCCTTCATGTTTTAATGGCAGCCACTGGTTGAAACTCACATCCTAGCAATCAATAGCCTAACAGAAGTGGTCTAAATATTAAAACATGTACATACATCTTCTGTGGAAGTCTCTTCTGAGTGTTTTTAAGCATGTTACTATACGATTGCTGGTGTGTTATGTTGCGAGGTGTTCTGGCCCTCAGTGGTGTAAAGTATTTGAGTAAATGTAATTAGTTACTGTACTTAAGTATCTTTTTGGCTACTTTGAGATGAGGTCATGACTGCAGCTGGTGATGAGGACAAAAGCACATCTAGTGCAAGTAGACTTTGACTAGTTCAATTTACTTAACATTATTGTATTTATCTGCTATATTGACAAGACCTTTTAGAAGGATATTGGCTTACGTATGGCCTTTTTGTGCACTTGAGCTTAACTGAGACTTGAGAGTTTGTAGACGTTTAAGAGGCTGTTTTGTCAGCCTTGATCTTTTTGCAATATTGAGGTGTTCAGATTAATTTTGATTTTAGAAAATAAACATGATTTCTCATCTTACAAATCAATTGTTTCTTATTTTCACTGTCATGTCTCTTAGGTGTTAAGGACTAGTGCATCTTGGGCCTACATTCAGTATGAGTAAAATACTTAAGTACTGTTAAAATCAGATACTTTAAGACTTTTATTCAAGTCGTATTGGAATTGGTGACTTGTAACTTGTAATGGAGTAATGTATCTTTACTTTTACTCAAGTATGGTTTTCAGGTACTCTTTACGCCTCTGCTGGCCCTCCTGGATGTTTTTTTAGCATACAGTTGCTGGGTATTCTGAATAGTTGCTAGGGCATTACTTTGGTGGTTTCTACAGTGTTCTGGTTGTTTTTAGCATGTGACTGTGGTTACTGAGGTTGCTAAGATGTTCTGAGTGATTTTTAGCATTGTTACCATGGTGTTCTGTGTTGCCTAGGTGTTCTGAAAAGTTGTTAGGGCATTGCTAGTTGGCTGCTAGTGTGATTTAGGTCATTAGTGTGTTACTGTGCTGTTGTGCATCCAGTGTTCATGATGGCTGCTAGGGCACTGCTAGGTGCTAAGGTGCTAAAGGGTTAGTATGCAGTTTTTTGACTGTTCTGTATGGTAGCTAGGTAGTTGCTAAGATGTTCTGATTGGTTGTTTATTGTGTTGAGGTTTCTAATGCATTCATTTTCTCCATAAGGAAATTGATTTGGAACGATAATTATAACCCTTTAAAGACAGACCAGGTTGTTAAACCATGGTAATTGCTTCTGCTGAAGACGTCAGCCCACATTATTTCAGCTTATTTTTTAAATAATCGTTTTTAACAGTGGAATTCCTGGTGAAAAACTACATTACCCATGATGCTGTATAGAAAATTACACCAATCAGAGAGCAAAAAAAAGCAACACATGCCAAAATAGCTCTTTAGCTCCGCCCACTCCCATGAAGCACTGTGAATGACGCAATCTAATCGGTTTGTGTGTGTGTGTGTATATATATATATATATATATATATATATAGTTTTAGATTTTTCTGTTGTTTTTAATTCAATCATGCTGTTTGCAACGCTTCATGGGATTGTAGTTCTTTCCCTTTCTAACCTAAGTAACTCTTTGTTAAGTCATACTGGGTGGAACTGTGTAATTGAATATAATGCAAACAGATGTTATATGTTGTTCATATAGCTACAGGGCAAATATGTACTCTGTTAATAAAAGTTTAAATAAATTTAGAATGACTGAGGACATGAGGCTTGTTTTTACTACTGTGCTCAAAAGTTAATGGTCTTTGGTTATCTTGTTTGTTAAGAGTGTGGTCTGGTCATCATCACTCTTAGGAAGAAGAGTAAAGCTGAAGATGTGTGGTGGTGTGTGTTGTATATTCTCTTTGAAGGACAAATGACATTACGACCTAATCTAATATAAATAATGTGAATATGGATCAACATATTAATGAAGCTCCTGTTTTAAGTGAGACTAATAATAGTACTGATCTGTCACATTTGCTCACTTGTGATATGATGTTGCTGACAAAAACAGAGAGGACAGAGCAAGCTATCAAGATGGAAGGCATTCAATTGTGAAAACATAAATATTTATTCTTTATTTATCTTAAGATTGTACGTACTGACTTCAGGCACCCATCTTCACCTTTCTAGCTTGTGCCACAAGTTCTTGTTAGAAAGCCAGGGGCATACAGCACAGCCATGTGGGAAATATCTCAGCGCTGTGACAAAGAACAGCAATCTTAGCACCGGTGTTAAAATTTGTACCTTGGATTGGTTAGTGTATGTAAGTTTATATGTGTTTTGCTTCAGAAATTCTTTACATATTTGTTTTATAGTGTAGGGCAGAGAGGGGCTAGATGTCACACTTGTTACTCCAGTGAATTTTTCTCAGGGTGGGTTTGTTTTTGAAAGTCAGTTTAAAGTCTTGACTACAAAAATGCAAATATTTCCACCATTATTGCCCAGGCAAAAAATACATTTTGTGACAACATTCCCCAATAGCGAATTTATATAGCGGTAAGCTGTCGCATTGAAAACATCAGCATTTTCACTGTTATTCTCCAGAAGAAAAAAAACTATAGGTTATTTAACGCATATTGACCTTTTGTGACAACATGCCCCATAGCATGTAAAAGTAGCCTATATACACAGTATGTAGGGGCATGTTGTCTCAAAACCTGCCACTGAACAGCCTACTAAAGACTAAACAATAAAACAATTATGAAATACAAAAAAATGTAAAAAAAAATTAAACCAAGATATATTGTCATTCATAAACTGTTTAAATAATAACATTTAAAACACATGACAACGTGTGACCTTTGAGAACAAATGCACTCCTTAAACATCCTGTGTAAGTTAAATATATAAAAATAAAATACCTAATACCTTATTTCTGCAGTCAAATGTCCAGTCATAACTCCTATTAGAGCAGATGATAGTCAGTAGCATCCGTCTTCTGTGAGGATCAGAGTGAGCTGTGCATGTTTCTCTCTGTGCCACTGACTGTACATGAACTCTGTGAGTAAACGAGGGTGGGCTCTAAACACACGAAGATGAGAAGCCAGAGAACTACAGGGAACGTGGTAGCATAAATAAATGTTTAATATTAATATTAATAGGGACAGCTTGTTACTAAAGCAGCTATTCTGGCACTACTATGCTTTTGTAATGTTGTTGTTGCTTAACACCCTGTTCTGGATCGGGGCCAACTTCCACGTCACTTCCACGTCCAACATCACCCACCTTCCAGACACCACCGGACTTGATTGGAGGGAAGCCGTATTAAGGTGTCTGGAATGCGTGCGGTCCCGATTCAGAACCCGGCCGGACCCAGAGCCTAGCTCGTCACCACCGCGATCGACGACGCCTGAGCCCCCCGCAGACTGGAAGCTTCCGCCTGCCGTGACGTTAGAGCCTACGCCCGAAGATGAAAGGGTGGAACTCTACATCGCCCCGGAGCCGAAGCACCGCAGTGAGTCTGACCAGGGGTGTGAGCTGACGTCACCGTCCATCGCCGTGGGAGTTCGAGGGGATGGATGCGAGCCCCGCCCACACCCCCTCCACTGAGAGCGGTCACCAGATGGACTTACTGGACTTTCAATGAGTGTGGTGAGATAAATTCCCTATGTCCCTGGAATTCTTATGAATCTGAATCTTCTTCGCCAGTTCTGTTATCCCCACCCAACCTCCCTCTCCCACAACTTCTACTAACTTCTGTTAAGGACACTCAAATTTTTTTGGGTTCCTGTGCCACTCTTCACGTCCAGACCTCTGCCAAGTCTGTCACCCAGGCATCATCGTCTCCCATCAGTCCCGACGAGTCACCACATCCTCCTCTCTGTGCGAGGCTACAGCGTGGTCCTGCTGGGAGCCTACTCCTCCTGGGCGTCATGAGCCCGTGGCTCCGCCTCCAGCCTCGTCGTGCTCTGTCCTGCCTCGACCCGTCGACCTGGCTCCTGCGGCTACACTCCTCCTCCCCTCAACTCCAGAATCGACCATCGAGCATTCGGACTCGCCAGGCTCCCTCAGACCGCCGGCTCCCCCTGGGTGAAACGTCGCCATGCCTCCGCTGCGGTCTCCACCCCTTCGGTAAGCCCTGCCCTCCCTCAGGCTCCACCTCCGCTTGGTCGCACCAGCTCATCCTCTGCTCTCCGGATCTCCACCTCCGCCTCAGAGTCGTCGCTGCAACTCCGTCGCAGCCACCCAGGTCATTGGCACTCCATCACCGCCTCAGACTTCCATCTGCGCGGTGGGCTCCACCTCCCAAGGTTCTGTCGCCATTGGTCATTTATCGGCATGACTGTAAATAATACAATATTGTTAAAACTTGGAATACATAAAATAATAATAAAAAGACCAAAATGATAGAAGAAAATATTGTAACAAATTTAAAATGAACATGTGAACAGTAAGGATTACATTAATATGAATGCATTAGTGAGAGAGCGATTGCGTATGTGAATTAATCCTACCAAAGTCCCTTTCAAGGAAAGTCTGTTCACTCGGCGGACATGTTTGCAACGCTTCCGGGCAGTTATTTCGGGCATCCAAGACCAAGTCCTATCTATTTGAATGGGGGAATCCTGAAATCTCAAAAACTGATTGGCGAACTCATAATCAAATTACATATTTCAAATCTGCTACAAAATCTGACATGAACTAGCATTAAAAAAGCTTGAGTTGAAAATAGCACGGAAAAACACAAGATATTCTCCATTCATTTTAACCAATAAAAAAGTGATTGCAACTATCAGTTTCTATGGTTATTTTAATAACAAATATCGAGAGCGCATCAATGTAATGCGTGAGCACAAAACTCTCAGCTCCACTTAACGCTGGGTTCTTTGGGAAGCAAGGTTATCTTTCCCTCACAACCAAAAACACACTTCTTTGGTGACATTGTTGATTTTGTGAAGTCCTGTGACCTGTGCAGCACTGCCAACAACTTCTGTAAACCCGAACGCGCGTTGATTGGTGTGCTCTTGCTCTCTCGCTCTGGTCGACGTGTGTGCGCACCCCCATTTACGTCACTCAGGCCCTTACTCAAAAAAAAGATCCCGAATCCTGTAAGGATTTGGAAGAGAATTTTGGGCAAAGAAATACTCCATAATTCGTCCAAACAATAGCCTCATTTCCACCAAAATTACCCCGGACAAATTTGTTCCAGGAACTTTTTCCCCCCATACCTGTTGCTGTCTGCGTTTCCATCGCTGTCTAAAGTACCATCAGAGATTGTATTATTATAGGGAGATGAGAGGGTCTGTATCTCTTACCATTGGAGAAAGCGTAACGGCTAACTTAATCACGTGCGGCAACTCTCAGTCTATCGCGTAATGGCCTCTGGTCTCCTTCCCTGCGTATCGCCCGTACCGCCACAGCCAGAACGTTAGCATTAGCCGTTATGCTTTTTTGGCTAAAGGTTGCAGGCTTGCCTTCCAGTGGCTTTGGTACCATGAAGAAGAGTCCGGTAACGTAGGACTGCGCACGACTTTCTGGGTACCGCTGGATTTCGGTCGTATTTTTTAAACTCTATTGTTAAGACTGACTTTTAAAAATGGTGCTTGAAATAAAATGCTGAGTGGAGTCAAACAGTCGAAATGCTGTGTTGAACCAATCAGCATGTTCAGTCCTACCCCCGAAAGTTCCTGTACTATCTCATGAGCAGGGACTTTCTGAGGAGGAAATTTTTACCCAGAACTTCATTTAGACCCTGATTCCTGCATGTGAAATACACAGAGTACCACCCCAAAGTCCCTAGTTCCTGGGGAAAGTTCCTGCGGTGAAAATGCGACTTTAGATGCATCAAGAATTTCAGGGATCTTTTTGCATATTAATACTCAATTGGAATTGGGCTAATTCTGCCCCTACATGCATTATTAGGTGTTTTTCTTTGTAGTTTTAGAATCAGTTTGTGGCAGTGGTTAGAGAATTGTACTTGTTACCTGGAGGTTGGGGGTTTGAGCCTCAGTACCGGCCGGAAATGTAGGAGGAGTGAATGAACTGAGCTGAACTGAGGTGCTCTTGAGCAAGGCACCTAAAGGCTGATCTATACTTCTGCTTCGGACCTACGCCGGAGCCTCTGCTCCGTAGGCTATGCGTCTGTTTTCATTTATACTTCTGTGTCGTTGTCCGCGTCGACGCGCATGCAGACCACTAGTAGGCAGTGTCCGCAGTCATGTTGAGTATCAAGGCAAAAGCCGAAGAAGAAGCAGCTTGTACGTTGTCAGAGAAGCTTACAAATATAAGCAGCAGAGAAGCAGCAAATCGGTAACGACTTTTGTTGCAGTATGGAAGTTTAAAACGCTCTTCTCCGAGTGTTCGCACCTGTTTTTTTTTAACTGAGGGAGGGGTTCTAGCAGACCAATTACAGCGCTTGTGGTCCGCGTAGAATTGACGCGCTGTTACATTCTTGAAGAGGTGCACGTCAGGCTACGTCGTACACTCGACGCAGAAGTATAAATCAGCCTTAACCCCAAATCGCTTCCTGGGTGCCACAGCAAAAAAAAAAAAAAAAAAAAAAAAAAAACCATGGCAGGTTGTCTCTGTCTGTCTGTCTGTCTGTTTGTTTATTTATCTAACAACAGTGACAGAATGGAGTGCAAAATAAAGCCCTTACACAGAACTGTCCTTTCTCTCTTTGTAAAGTTTTCAATAGAATCCTCTGTGTTCAGGCTGCTGTGAGCAGTGCCATCTGCCAAGTGGAATCTTTCGCTGTCAGAGTTTGCTGTCAAACATCTCATCACAAGTACCAAAAGACACAAGCCAGCCTTAGGTCCTGTTAATAAATTCCCTAGTGCCACCAGACCATAGGAAGACATTAAGTTAATAAGCTACTGTCCTACTGCTACTGTGGCAGTACATACTTTTTATTTCAGTTATAAAGTTTTATTTTAATTTAATTTAAAATTTAGTGACTTTTAAAAATGTCAAGTAATAATTTTTATAATTATTACTTGAAAATAATTTTTTTTCTTCAGTTTGAACAGTAATCCATGCTGTAGCATAGTACAGCCACTTGGTGGTGCTGCTGAGAAGGGTAACATTGAATCCTCACTGTCTGTCTGCCGTCTAAAATACATCTCAATTACTACACATTTTCTTTCTGTAAAATCCAAGGTTTTGACTCATAAGAACAAAGGTAAAGAGCAAAAACCTAACAATAAAGACTATAAAGCTTGCAATTAGTCTATAAATTTATAATTCATTTAAATAAAAATAGATTGCAAAGGTAGGCAAACCCATAGCACACCTTCGATATAATCACAAACACACACTTACGCACACTTATATCCCCCCAGGTCCTGTTTCAGCAGTGTCTCTACATTCAAGTCGCACAGCAAGCAATCAGTCCCCAAGCATAACAAGTCTCACCACGCTGGAGAAAGAACAATTATCCCTATTGTCTCATCTCACCACTTTTTAACATAAAGATGCATACTAGATTACAGCACCCTGCCATTTCCAGTGCAAAATATGTGTTTTGTCCCTTTATTAATTTTAATATACCCAGTGTATTATTTAATTAAAAGATAACAAAACGCAAGCTTCTTTTGTTTTTAGAAATAAAATAAACAAAATGTAAGAAAAAACTTGGGACAAGTATGAATGCACACCAATTAGTTTTATGATTGTGACTTTAGTCTTTAAAAAATAATAATTTAAATGGATTGTATACATTTATATAAAAGTCACCTTGCCCACATCAGCAGTTTATGCCTTCATGTTTTTAGATAAATACCTAACCCTATAAGATACATGTAAAGTCTCAGTAATGACTTTTACAGAGGCTGTCTGACAAAACTAGTGTGATTCAAGTTGCACAAATGAAATTAACATCAAATATATATTCTAAAGACCTAACAATGAAGGACACTATAAATCAGTGTAATGAATGTCCAGTCACCATGATGATTACCCTCATTCATTGTCTTCCATTGTGGTTCTTTAGGAAAATACACTAGTCACGGATATGGGGGAACTTGCTTGGTTTGCATGCTCATGACATTTGAAATTTAAATAGTATGTAAAATAATAAGGCTGGCTATGATAATATTTCAAAAGCTTATGTATGAGATCATCTTTTGATTTTCTGTATGGTTTTGTGCCACCTATAAGAAAATCTCCTAAATCTGAATCTATTTGAATATGGTTAGACCCGTGACCTGACCAACCAGATGTGGCCTCATTCATCTCACCAAATGGAGCCATTTCCTCTATAAATTATTCATATTCACCAACCTATGCAGACAATAATTACCTATGGTGTGAAAAAATATTCTATAATACACAATAATACACATTTGACACACTATTGTGAAGATTTAAAAGGCTATTTTATTGCTAAATCCCCCATTTGTTTACTAGCATTTTATTGTATTAGTAATATATATATATATATATATATATATATATATATATATATAAATATTACACAATATACACACAATATATAATTATTAATATATAAATCATGTAAATCAAAGACAAATAAATAAAATATTATGATTATTAAGTATTATTAAAGCATGAGATTTCAGACATTTCATTAAATAATATATAATTAATATATGATGGTAAAATTAAGAAAAACAGTTACAAATAAATAAAATAAAATATAAATTAGTATTAGTATTAGTAAGTGGCTTTTCAGAAATTATAAAATTATAATATATAATTATTTATATATAAATAATGTAAATACATTAAAATTACAAATGAATAATATTCAGAAATTTCTTATATTCTAATTAACATATAAATAATAACATATAATAATGTAAATAAAAAATTACAAATAAATACAAACAATATTATGAATAAGTATGTTTAAAGCATATTAAGCTTTTCGGAAAATTAAGTAAAAATAATATATCATTATTAATATATAAATACAGTAAATCAATGTTAAAATTACAAAAAGTAAAAAAGTAAAATACTTTTACCGAATTTTTCTCACTTCAGAAGTACTTGGGATCAATTTGCGCGATCCCTTGCGTTGCGCGCATGTGTGCGGGAGCGTGCTCTCCGGGCGCGCGGCCGTGGAGGGGGGATTTATGTATGAAAAGAAACAGGAAACTCCGTCGATCTTTTCGACACTTTAACAGCAGTGGGAGAAGCCGAGCGTGAGGCTGAGCATTAATGATTGTATTTTCACTTTATTTTTAATCAGCCATGGCCGTCAAGGCATTCGATTGATTACTGACACCCTCCGTTTTTATTTTTTTAACTTTAGAAACTCCAGCGCCTGGAAAAATCCAGTTTTAAGAGGCTGTGCGCGTGTGAAAGAGTTGGGCGTGAGACGTCGCGGTGGCTCCCTCATTTGAACCACTTGTGCGCGATATTTATTTCTTTCCTCCATTTTTTTCGTATCTTCGACTTCTTATATAGTTTGAAAGCGTTTTAAACTAAAAAAAGATGGGGTGCACCCTGAGCTCGGACGACAAGAGCGCCCAGGAGAGGAGTAAAATGATTGACAAAAACCTGCGGGATGATGGAGAGAAAGCGTCGCGAGAGGTCAAGCTGCTGCTGCTGGGTGAGTTAGCCGCTCCGTTAGGGAAAACGCCCTGTAAATTTAACTTGACGACAAATATAAGCTACGTTAGCACTGGATTTAACATTTAATTAAGCTATGAGTCGAGAATAAAGCAGTCAAGTGTATATTTATGAACGCTGGGAAACTTTTCTGACAATAGTTACCGCGCTGGTGTCTCGGCTAGCATATGAAGCTAATCCACTCAGTTATATCACTCGAATCACTTAACACTGTTTTTAATAATGTAATTTACATGTCTATACATTAGAGATGAGATAAATGTGTAAATTCTTTTATTTGGCTGCTTTTATTCTTTTACTTTGCCCTTGACTTCTTCAAAGTGCTGGTTTGCATATTCGCCAAAGTGGCCAGTTAGACACAAACGGCTCTCGGCTAATCCATCCAACAAAAGACTAGTTTAATCTAATTTAATCCCCATTGCCTGATTTACTGAGATGGATCTGATAGATTACCCTAAACCTCATCCAATTATGATAAATGAGCTTGTGCATATGGAGGGTCCTGCTGGGTGCTTAGAGTACACTGGAGAGGATGATGCTAGATGGTCTTAAAAAGTGGTCTCAAAAACATAATATGAGTCTGAAAACTCTTAAACCTGAATGAATGGTATATATTTGAGTTATTTAAGTAGGTTTTCAAACACCAAGCTCTTAAACACTCTAGAATAGATTTAAAGAAATATTAAACAGAAATTGTTGATTTTAACAAAATATTCATAATGAATTTCCTACAATTTCATGCATATAAACTGTATGTATAGTTCACAGTATTCTTTCTATTACTTTAGCAGTAGACTTGTAAATTCATTGCGATTTACATAGGAGCCACTTGTTTTTCAGTTTCCGATTCCTGTTTTGCATATGTTTCTTCTGTACTTTTCCAGTGTTTTTGTGTGCAAGCATTTTTTAGGGCATTGAGTAATGAAGCCGAACAATGTATTAGCTTGTGGTGATTTAAACATTTGTTTGCCTGCCTTGTTTATCAATGGTGTGTTCAGCTTAAACATAATATCGGTTTCAGAGAAAATACCACACACTTCCTGAAGAGCAGCACTTGGTGCTGTTTGCATGCAGTTTATTCATTTTGAAGAGCTGGAAAGTTCAGCGTGTCAGTTATCCCTGCTTTTTCCTCCGCAAACGATAATGGTCAACATTTCACTTTTATTTGCCAGTTTAATTATCCGTTCATTGTACAAACGTTTTCCCATTGGTCTCTTCTTGCTGTGTAAATTGTTAGAGGGCATAAAACCTGCCCTTACACCATCAAACTTTAGGGAATTAGCATGTAATTATCTAGTTAACTGGATTCCCCCTAAGTGCTGATTCATTACACGCCCTCTGTGTGCTGCGTTCTTAGGTTTGTTTGCTTTTTGGCATTGCGGCTCGGCAGCATATGTCCTTACGCCTGCTGTAAAACAGGCTGGACTTCCTGTTTAGACTATAGAAGGGGACAAATGGTGACTGCCAGGATTGTTACTAAGAATAAATTCACTGCTGAGAAGAGAGAGCATTTTCACTGGTGATTATTTTAATAATTTTTTGTCACAGTGAGTGCCAGGAACGCGTATCAAAATGTGACAATTCAGTAAAGATGGTTTAGAGCATGTTGGTCGTGCGTCTTAGGCAGTGTTGTTGGTTGCCCAGGAACCGAAGAGACAGTTCAAATTACAGCACCATAAACGCAGCCACAGGAGACCAAACAAAAGGTGAAACCAGTGTTTTGGGAGTCAAGTTCACTATGTGGCACCAGAAACTTGTAATGATGTATCTTAGAATGAAGTGGTCATTAGTATTATTGACCCAAAAATGAGAATTGTCATTTATTCACTCTTTTGTAGTTCTAAACAGTTTCATTCATCTTCAAGAAACAAATGAAGGTATTTTAATGAAATCTAAGAGATTTCTGTCCCTCCATAGATATTCATCTACCACATTTTTCAAGTTTTTTACTAAATTTATTTCTACCAAATTCTCTAAATTGACACAATAGCTAAAATGAACAGATTTAATTTAGGCTTTTATTCACACAAACATTCATCAGTGCACACATCAGATATGGTAAACGGAAGCTCAAGCATGTTTGCTTATATAAGGTTCATTTTCGTGTGTTACGCAGCATGTTTGAGCTTCCACAAGAATCAGTGAGGTTTGTTCTTATGCATAAAGCAAGTGAGGTTGAGATTATGTTCGCTGATCAATGTTTATGTGTGAATAAAAGCCTAAATTCAATATTTTTATCATATAAAGTGATCGTGTCTCTTCAGGAAATTTGGTCTAAACCACTCAGTTTATATATGGATTAGTTTTATGATGTCTTTATGAACTTTTTGAAGCGTCAAAATGGTAATTACAATGCACAGATCAAATATAATGATGTTCATCCATTTTATTTCTCAATTGTTTACGGTCACGTAAGCCATAAGCATCAGTGTTTACTAGGGCTGGGTATTGACTCAATTTTAAAATTAAAATTAACTTATTTATATACAAACACTTAAATTACACTCTTTTTTTTTTTTTTTTATAATAAATAAAGTTTAGAATTACATAATCATATTTCTACTTCAGTTCGTTTTTAAAAAAAAATAAACATTCAAATCATGGCTGTCATAACTGATTTATTCAAACATGCATTAAATATTGAAGAACATTATAATGAACATTTAACGGTGCATAGCTATATTTATCAGAATGCTGCTTTCTAGTGTTCACTCTTCTAGCTGATTGCGGTAAGTTGTACTGTATCTTTTAACATGCCTTCAGATGTTTAGTCATGTTTATTTCACGCTGTAACTGGTATTAAAGCGGAGGAGAGGATGTTCACATGTGCTCCGTGCTGCTGCTTCTTTTTAACTGAGGCGCTAAAGTGATCTGTCACGTCACAATAAACAGCGCCAAAACGGTATTTATTTTTTGAATCCCATAATAAGATGGACGTCATTTGAAATCTGAGACTTTGCTTCATATCAAAAGTAACAAAGCACAAAGATTGTGATTTATTGGATGGGAGGTGCGCTACATGCTCTGTTCATTCATCAACTGAAAACAGACCAGACTAATCGATTCTTGGGATTTAAGAATCGATAATGGTTCGTAAAAATGAGAATCGATTAAAATCGAGAAATAAATTTTTTACCCTGCCCTAGTGTTTACGAGGATATTCACAGAGTCACATTTGGCATGCATGTGTCTGTTCAAGAACAAATAGAGAACAGAATTCAGTGTTCTGTGTGCGCGCACAGAAAACCGCACACAAGTTCAGAATTGAGTTATTTTTCGTGTCTTGAGCTTTAAATTTGCTGATGTTTAAACTAACAGAAACTAAAACACTTATTTTTCAACAAACACAATTTTCGTTCTTTGATGGTTAAACTTTGCAATTAACTTCTCATGTATTTCGAACCGTGGTTCCTGGTCCGAATGGATCAACTACGATCCCTATATTTGACATTGCACATCCTGCAATGTGACTCTCGCGCATGCGCACATCGCAATGCTAAAGTATCGTGCAGCACTAGCAAGGAGTTTCGAACAGTTTTCCAACATCAGTCACAATTTCGCTGAGCTGTAAATTTGTGGGAAAAATTTAATCATTTCAAGATAAATCTGTGAGATCTGGAATTTAGTGTCAGGGCGAAACATTTCTCCATGCAGCTTTTGCATCTGGTTCAAGCTATTCACTTAAATTCACCACACTGACAAACAGTTGTGTGAGCATACATCGCTACACATTTGACAGTGAAATAGTTTGTCAGTGAAATTTCTGAGAGATTTCACAAATGTGTCCAAAGTCTTGTTGGTAATATGGGGTCACATTTGCAAAGTTTCGCCAGAAGTCCATTGACAACTATCAAAAATGTCCACAGCAAAACATCCAGTGTTAAATAACACTTCCAGTGTCACCTGGTGTTTATATAATCCAGTGTGGATTATATAAACACTGGCAATGTTAATTTAACACTAACAGTGTTCATTTAATACTGGAGGTTTTACTGTGTCTTTCTTGTATCTTTGAAGCACAGCATGGACAGATGTTGGTGAACGTTGGAAATTTGCAAAAACTTGAAACCACTGTGAAATCTGTGGGAATTTTCCATTATGTGAAATTCTCCTTTTCATTACATTTCATTACGTGAAAAATCTCGTCACTTGTGGATTCCTATTGAAATGACTGAGTTTGATAAAAACGAAAAATGTTTGACATGCTAAAACTGTTCCTTATCTATCTGTTGATCACTTTGATATTTACTTCTCAGGAAACATTATGTTCTTTGTTTGAGGGCGATTAATGGTGTGGATAAACATTAAGTACCACAAGCCTCTCATCAACTCATGTGGGAGTTTTGTGGGGGTCTCTGGGGTAAATGCAGCCCTCTTGTGATTGGGCTCCTCGCAGTAGGGTTTGAATCTGCATGAGATGCTGATGTGGCCTAATTGCTGTGTTTTTGCTCTGGGACTGAGAGAAAGCGACGTCCTCCCACAGGGACGTCCTCAACCACAACTGAGATGGTTAATTGAAATGTTCGCTCAGTGAACGGATGAACTCTAGTCTCACGGTAGAGCTGTATGGGAGTATTGAGATTTTCCTGACCGTAGATAAATTAAAGACCAGCTAGTCTTATTCTGAAATGCAGAATTTTTAATTAAAAACTCTAAGTTAGGGTTTTTTAAACATTTTGATGCCAGGGATATAATGTTATAATACAACAGATTTTCATATATAAAAAAAAAAATGCTGTTTGAATTTTCTGTTCATCAAAGAATCCTGAAAAAAGTATCACAATTTCCACAAAAATATTAAGCAGCACAACTGTTTAACATTGAAACTAATAAGAAATGTTTCTTAAGCAGCAAATCATCATATTAGAATGATTTCTGAAGGATCATGTGACACTGAAGACTGGAGTAATGATGCTGAAAATTCAGCTTTGCATCACAGGAATAAATTACATTATGAAATATATATATAATAAAAGATATTTTAGATTTGAATAGTTTCAAAATGAAACTATTTTTAATCTATTTTTGATCAAATAAATGCAGCCTTGACGAGCATAAGAGACTTATTACAAAAACATTTAAAAATCTTACCAACCCCAAACCTTTGGACAGTGTATCATTTTTAAAAATTTATAAATAATGTATTAAATAAATTGACACTATTTTTTTTTAACACAGCTTACAGGCCTAAAATTTACCTAGTATAGACATATAGCTCAATCTGTTCTCAAAAGTCTGTCTGTAATCCCATTACGGTGAGGTGACTTTTAATTAATCCATTAAGATTAACACCTACACACTTCCTCACATCACTAGTGGTTGTTGAAGCCAGTTGGTTTTAATTCTCTTGTTAACATACAGGGGAGTGAATTATCCACTTAATGAGTATACATTTGTCTAGGTTTCACTAAATTTTGTTGGTTTGGGGCATTTCACATGACATCAGTTTTTCCCACTTCCCTGGTTTAAGTTGATAAGGGCTTCTCCACACCCATTTATTACTTGTGGCAAAATCAAAGGAAATAAGATGGATTTCCCCGCTCAATCTGTTACTGACAACAAGTCAGAAAAAGGCTGAGCTGGCAGAAGCCACAAATGCTTGAACTTTCAGAGTCAGATCCTCATACTTTTACGGAGCAGGGAAAGATCTGGAATGTTTGGGTGTGTGTCCATCTGGCTAACACTCTTTCTTTCTCTCTTTCTCTCTTGCAGGGGCTGGTGAATCTGGGAAGAGTACAATTGTCAAACAGATGAAGTAAGTTTCACCCCCAAATGTGTCTTCATAATGTCGTACTAGTTTCATAACATTTAGAAATCATGTGAGATGTAAAACAAAGCAGTGTTCATTTAAGTTAAATGTGCAATGCATTACTTAATCATTCGATTATGGACATGACTTATTAAGGGACTTCCCTGCGTTAGTCAGACTATTATAGCCATGTAACATTTTAAACATCCTCAAAGCCATTAGAATTAGGCAATAGAGCGCTGCAGTGATGATGCATTTTGTTACTATCAATCTGGCTCCCTCAACAAAAACCCAATAGGATTTTTCTATTGGCTTTTGGATTATTGCAGAAAATAAGCTCTGTGTCCAAGAAAAGGCACGATTTTGACGCAAAATAAAGTGCATCCATTCTTCGTAAAAGTACTCCATACGGCTCCAGGGGGTTAATAAAGGCCTTCTGAAGTGGAGCGATTGGTTTTTGTAAAAAAAAAAAAAAAAGAGAGAGAAATCCATATTGAAAACTTTATTAACTATAAGGACTAACTTCCGGCAGACGACTGTACACATCGATTTGTGGCGGAAGCGCAGAGGATGGAGCAAAACAAAACACCGGTCATGAATTAGAAGTCTAAAATGAGAAATTTTAAAGAGAAATTTCTGAGGATTTCCATATAAGAAAAGAGGAGCTTGAGTTTGTTGCACAGCCCTATTTGTTTGTGGCAAAATCAAAGGAAATAAGATAGATTTCCCTGCTCAATCTGTTACTGACAACAAGTCAGAAAAAGGCTGAGCTGGCTGGCACTCCCCCTAAGCTTATGCTACTCATCGTGTCAGGGGTTACTCTTGTGGCAGTGACTTGCGCAGTATGTGTACTGTCGTCTGCCAGAAGCTAGTTATTTTAGATTATAAAGTTGTAAATATGGATTTTTTTTACAAAACCCATCACTTTGCTTCAGAAGGCCTTTATTAACCCCCTGAAGCCGTATGGATTACTTTTACGATGATGGATGCACAATTTTGGCCTAAAAATGGGGCCCCCCATTCACTGCCATTATATAGTTTGGGACAGACAGGATATTTTTAAATGTATCTCTGACTCTCCATTCAGACGAACACAATCCAAGATGTATGAGGGTAAGTGAATCATGGGATAATTTACATTTTTGGGTGAACTATCCTTTTAAAAAACATTTTCCCTGAAACTTTGAATTAGAATAATTTGCTAGAGTGAGATTATAAACACAATGAGGCTGTAAAAGTGGACTATTCACAATTAAAAGCGTTTAAAAAAAAAAAAAAAAAAAAATCACAAGGGGGTATTACTGATGTATTTTTATTATAAGATCAAATGTGAAAATATCTTGAGCTTGTTAACCCCACACTTTTTATCAGGCATTTAACCAAAAAATCCATTCAAACTGAGGGGGTATGATGGAACTGCAAGTGCTAAAATGCTAACTCGTTTCTGGGTTTTGGCCAACAAAAATGCATCATCCATGCAGCAATGTCTAGGGCAAATATAATGATATATCTTCACATTTAATGGCTGTTGTTTGGCACTGCGTGCAGCAGAACGCTTCCAACCTCTTCAGCCAGGACTGTATTCACAATATACATGCCAGGGACTATTAGCTTTATTACTTCAATTAATGGCATTGACTTTCTCCCACAGAATCATCCATGAAGCAGGCTACTCAGAGGAAGAGTGCAAACAGTACAGAGCTGTGGTCTACAGCAACACTATCCAGTCCATCATCGCCATCATAAGGGCCATGGGCCGCCTGAAGATTGACTTTGCGGATGCTGGGCGGGCTGTAAGTGCTGCTGTTATGTAAATTGGGGTTAAATGCCTGCCAAATATAGTCCAGGCCACTTATTTATGTAAAGCTAAAGTATCAAAAGGAAATCAAGAGAAGGATGCATTTGATTGGCTGTTTTGCAGGATGACGCAAGGCAGCTGTTTGTTCTGGCCGGCTCCGCGGACGAGGGATACATGACGAGCGAGCTGTCTGGAATCATCCAGCGGCTGTGGAAGGATGGAGGCGTGCAGGCTTGTTTCAGTCGCTCCAGAGAGTACCAGCTCAATGACTCTGCCTCATAGTGAGTTTATCTCTCTCTCTCTCTCTCTCTTAGTTTTTTGGCATATTTTATGCCCTGCACAGCCGTTTCCCACATAATGACCTTTGCTCTCCCCACATAATGCTGCTCCGTTTACATTGTGGCCGCTGATCACGTCATTGGCTCGTGTACTGCGTGCAAACATTTCTTTTACATTGAGCTGAGTTATTATTGACATTATTCTGTCCATTATGGCCCATAATTCAAATATGCTTTATGCAAACTTTTCAAAAATGCAAATTTGTCGTGTTCTCAAAGCTTGCAGTAAACCCTTACCTTTTGCATATAACCCAGATGAATAATTCTATGGCATAATAAAAATGCGATGTGTCTGGCCGTTGTCTACAAAGATAAACCATTTTGAAATGAAAATTTTGAATGAATTTAACGCTACCTTTCACACATTTCAAGTCGGTCAAAAGAAGTCTCTTCTGCTCACTAAGGCTGCATTAATTTGATTTAAAAATACAGTAACATTATGAAACATTACAATTTAAAATAACTGTTTTCTATTTGAAAATATTTTAAAATGTAATTTATTTCTGTGATGACAGCTACAATTTCAGCGTCATTACTCCAGTCTTCAGTGTCACATGATCCTTCAGAAATCATTCTAATATGCTGATTTGCTGTTCAGGAAACATTTCTTATTATCAATGTTGAAAAGTTTGCTTAATAGTTTTGTGGAAAGTTCAAAAGAACAGCATTTATTTGAAATAATCTTTTGTAACGTTAAATTTACGGACCCTAAACTTTTGAATGGTAGTGTATAATCTTTTCAAAAGTCTGAACAAAGCATATACTGAAGTTCAGATAAATGAGCAACTTTGAGCTGAATTAATTCAAATATATGTGATTTTAATTCTGTTCATTTAAAGTTACAAATCAGGACAGGTTTCCTAAATGAGTCTGTCATTGGTTGGACAAATGGATAGGACCTATTGTGCTATTAGTTGACCCAATGTCACTGTAATTGGATGGTTAGGATACTCAAACCAAGCAAAAGCACGATAGTATTTTCACTTTTCTAAAACTTGAGTGGCTTATTTTTTTCAATTAAAGACTTGCATTTCACCTTTGAATCATTAGTGAAATCATTATGAATAACAGATTTTTTTGTATAATAATAATAATTAATCTGTATTTTCTCTCTAGCTACCTGAATGACCTAGACAGAATATCCAGTCCTTCCTATGTCCCAACTCAGCAAGACGTCCTGAGGACCCGGGTGAAGACTACTGGTATTGTGGAGACCCACTTCACTTTCAAGGACCTTCACTTCAAGTGAGTATTGACATTGTAACTGCACACACCAAAACAGATGGAAATTTTTTTTTTTGAAACGCGCAGTACCTAAAAGTGTGAACACTGTTCTGACTTTGTTTGATGGGTGTGATTCATGTGCCTGCTTTGAGTTGTCATCTGTTTATGCATTGTTTTATCGTAGTCTTTGTCTGATCAATCTCCCTTTTAATCTCATTTTATATATATATATATATATATATATTATATAAAATAATATATACGCACATACATACCACGGTTCCTTGAAGATATCATTGTGTATTCAGTGTGACTGTCCCAGAGTGCATCTCACCACCACCCACATCTCTTCTACTTTCAGAATGTTTGATGTGGGCGGCCAGAGATCCGAGAGGAAGAAATGGATCCACTGCTTTGAGGGAGTGACCGCCATCATCTTCTGTGTGTCTCTCAGCGATTACGACCTTGTCCTGGCTGAAGATGAGGAAATGGTGAGCACTTAAACAAGATCCCTTTCAGTGTCAGCATCATGAAATGGAAACTTTGCCTTTTAAAGTTCCTCTCAAACAGTACTTGGTTTCTTCTGTTGTAGAACCGAATGCATGAGAGTATGAAGCTGTTTGACAGCATCTGCAACAACAAGTGGTTCACGGACACCTCCATCATCCTGTTTCTCAACAAAAAGGATCTGTTTGATGATAAGATCAAAAAAAGCCCGCTTACTATTTGTTTCCCAGAGTATACTGGTATGAATATATTAATCTCTCAATCCTATATATGAATATATTTACTTTTTACTAGAATATTTAATGTGATAGAAAAATAAGAATCTAATTCAACAATATTAAATAATATGACAGACATATCTGTTGAGCGCATGAACACTGGCCAATCAGAGGGGTTTAAGAATCCACTCAACAGCGCTCAAAATGCTAGGGGAAATGCTGGTCTTGTCACATTTTTAAAACTTCAGTACCGACTTTTGACAACACTACAACATATTAATTGTGTGAAACTCTCTACAAGGATCCAGCACGTATGAGGACGCTGCTGCTTACATACAGTGTCAGTTTGAGGACCTGAATAAGAGGAAGGACACCAAAGAGATCTACTCCCACTTCACCTGCGCCACCGATACCAAGAACGTGCAGTTCGTCTTTGATGCAGTCACTGACGTCATCATCAAAAACAACCTTAAGGACTGTGGGCTCTTCTAAAACGAGCCATCTCACTGGTGAGCAGAAACACAGGAACTTAATGACTTAATTTGTATGATTTTGGTAAAACTGTTTATTCATCCATCCAACGCTCACTTTTGATCCTTTCACAGTGTAACGCGAGTGGCCTGACATGAAACCTTTGGGAGAACCAGAGCAGGAGGAAGGTCAACCATGAATGTTAAATGCGTTACTTAACTTTATATTTATGTTCTCTGAACATTTTAGATTTTTTTTTAGGGCGTTTTAGAAAAGGAAAAAAAAAAAAAGCATTTTGTGTAAAATATTTGTACAACTGTAATTGTTGCTGGAATTTTTCACCATTTTTAGATGTTGACTTTACAGGTCTTTTTTTAAATGGTATTTTTCATTCAAAGGGTTTTTGGGAACATTATTCTCTCTCTACTTTGAATAATAAGGTCATGTGCCTTGCAGTTTATGTTGCAGTTGCAGTGCTTTCCCCCCTAAGGGGGAACTAAGTTAAATATGAGCCAGTTGATATTTATCCACACGGCTATCATCTGTTTAATAGTAGTCTAGATCATTGAAAGCTACATATTTTTAAGACAAAACAACTGTGGGTAATCTCAGAGCTGTGAATTGTGAAATAGGGGGAAAATCGAAACATGCTAGAACCTTTTGTTTATCTGAGTACAGCTGTCATTACCAGCACAAGTTATGTCAGATTTGCCTGTGATTGGAATGATTGAAAAACTGTGGTGAGCCCTGAAATTTGCTGATGAACTGGTTCCTCTGCACCTGCAAATCATGAACTGTTTTAATGGAGAACTCAGTAAAAGGTCAACATTTTGCATTAATAGGCATTTTTTTTTTTACTGATCAAAGGGAACCATTTTTGAATACATTAATAGGGACCAAAGAATTTCTCCTTAGAATTCATGTAACACTTTTAATTTTTGCACTAGGTCCACATATACCCGTTACATAACCAATGATTTAACTACCTGTACAATGTAATGTCTCATAGAAGCCTTCAGTAGAAGCACAAATGTCTTTTCTGATAGTAACATGGTCAATTAAAATGGTTTTAAACTTCACATCCCTTAAATGTAGGTTCTTACTGTATGAGAACAAATGTTGACTAATATCCACTATTTTGCTAATAAAAATGCTGTTGAAATAACGGCATCCTGAAATAAGAGTTCTGGCTTGAAGTTTTTCTTTTCACTTTTAAAATGAAAATGGCCCATTCCACAATTAGTCCAAAATGCTGCTGCGAGGCTTTTGACAGGTACTCGTAAGAGAGACCATATTACTCCAGTTGAGTTTAAAATGGTTACCGATTGACTACAGAATACATTTTAAAATTGTGGTTTTTGTTTGCAAATCACTACATAGTATGGCTCCATTGTACTTGGTGGATCTGATTGAGAAATCTGATCGAGCCAAAATGGTCTTTAAGGTCAGCTGATCAGCCGGCTTTGACGATTCCGTGAACGAAAAGAAGTGGAGATTGAGCTTTTGTAGTGAGAGCTCCAAACCTTTTCTCTCAGATCGGCACAGTGTTTTTAAACACAAACTTAAGGAATATCTCCTCGCATTAGCATTTAATGGAGTATAGAAATAGTTTTAAAATTGAGGGGTTTATTTCGCTGTTATTTTGTGTTTTTAGTTTGTGTTTAATGGTTGTGATGGTCTTTGTATTTACATATTTGTACAGCACTTTGGTCAATGGTCAGTTGTGTAAAAGTGCTTAACAAATAAAATGAAACGAAATGAAACCTAAATGGTTAACTTATAACATTTTTTGGTTTAAAAAAAAAAAAAAGTGCTTTTGCTTTGAATGGAAGTTTTTGAAGTGTATGAGAGATCCATAAATAAATATTTCCCCCATAGGAAAACTAAGAGCTCTTGCATCACAGAGGGTTGATGAAACACGGATGCACACTGCACTCTTGTGGCCGTGACAAGACAAGGCAGAAGTGTGGCTCCCACTGGCCTTTACTTGTCATGGTTTAACAGGCAGGCAAATTATTTGAATGACTTAGTAAAGTGATAATATAATATTATAAACGTATTATAAATTATGAATTTTTGTCACATACATTTAATATATAATAAAATGTAATGTGATTTTTGTCTCAAGTTTATTTTCATTAGTGTTTATTATTGTATCTATCTATGGTAACACTTTTGAATAAGGTTTTATTTGTTAACATTGATTACATTAGTTAACATTAACAATGAACAATACTTCTACAGCATTTATTAATCCTAATCGCAACATTCACTAATGTGCTGAACAAACACAAACATGGACATTTTTATTAACTAATGTTGACAAATGTTAATACATGCTGTAGGAATGTATTGTTCATGTTAGTTAATGCAATATGTTAAGAAATGAGAACTCATTGTAACGTGTTACCATATACTTATATAAATATAAAACAACCACATATATGTGTGGGTGTGGGTCAATGATGTGACGGGTCATTTTTTTGTCCAAAAGCCTTTATAATAAGAAAACAAAGATAGGACATCCAAAGTATGTGAGGTAGTATAATTAGATCTTTTTTATTGAATCCAAAAGGTTTTAATTATATTTTACTACATATAAAGGTATTTTAAAGATTTTGAAGTGTCAAAAGGTCATTTGGTTTAACTGTCCAAAGGCCAATACAGCCATTTCATTAGTGATTTAAAATATCTTAAAATGTAATAAATGTATATCTGGCATGATTTTATATCAACATAGTGCAAAATGGTATTAAAATTATGTGTAGAAGTCGTTGCTTTGTTATAAGAAAGAATGTCCAGAAAAATAAATTTCATTGATGTCATTCAGAGTAACCAGTATAAAGGGACCATTTTGGATTAAGTCATGTGGTCAATATCATGTGACAGGATGTGACATCATTCAAACACCTGCAAAGGACCACATGGTCATGAAGTAATTTCCTTTTTTGTTACACTTTTAAAAACCTTATTCGTCAATGACCCATATATGTATGTACATGTGGTTGTTATATATATATATATATATATATATATATATATATATATAGAGGGGAAGTTATTTTGGGAGGGGAAGTTATTTTGATTAAAGATTGCAAGGGCATGAGAATTTAAAACAATAATGATGTGCATGGCTAAATCATTTATAATTAATGCTACAATATTCCATTTAAAAAAAAGGTCAATTTTGATTTCATGGTGATTTTAACCACAACTGAATCGCACCATTAGATCATCCACATGTCTATGATGCCCAGGCTCTATTTTAAGGTAAGATTGGGATTTAAATGTAAGCGATTTGACTAATCTCTCAGGCCTCCTGCGGGGAGATAAAACGGACAGCTAATAAAGTGTAAAGAGATGGAAAACCTGATCAAAAGATTCCATACTTTACTACACCGGACCTCCAATATCCTGATCAGACAGCATCAGGGCCCTGTAACAGCTCTGTCTACTTGATCAACCACATGACATTAACATTATAGATGAGCCTGACTATTTTAGCAACTTTAATCCACTCCGTGTACTTTGTGGATGCCAAATGGGTGTAATTATTTCTGAATATTGCATATGCCAAGGCACAATAGCTTTTAGGATGAATTTATGGGCATTTATTTATTGCTGAATAAGTTCCTTTCTGTGGTAGTAATACTATATAATGGATTTTAACTAATGGACATTAGATGTAGATTGAACATGTACATTTTTAAGGTTTTATTATAGCTCTTATATCCTGGTTGTAAAATATGTGCCGATAAGACTGTTGTCAATAATAAGTCTAGTCTAAATATAGACCTTTTATGGTTGGAGAAATCGAAAAATCCGTGTAATCCTAATGCAGACAACAATTACTGAACATATTATCTAGTTTAATCTGCATATAATCGGCATGATCTCATTTTGATAAATGTTGCTGCATCTCGTCTATTTTGTAACCTTATCTAAAGGTCATTAGAACAGTTTTAGTGAAGTTAAGACTAAACTCATATAGAATACGAAGTGTGTTTTAAAAACTAGAGTACTACCGAGAAAGCATTATTGTTGCCATTACTTTTTCGGTCCGAATGCAACCATACGATGTACTACCGGCCTGTCAACGTATTTTCATACTGCTTGCACAGACATCACACGTCATGCAGACGTCAGTCACCGAACACCGCAAACAGCCGCCATCTTATGCTGCGTTCATGCTATAACTACTATAATTTATAAGAGATAAAAAACACGTGACGGGTTCGTGACTCGAATTTATGCGGTTCAATGACAACACTATCAACACCGAAATGAATCTGCAGCAGGCAGGTGGAAGTGGTACAGGTCAGTGCTCTTTAAGTTGTTTATGTTCATTATTATTTTAATGTTATGTGCTTTGAGACAAGGGTATTTTATTCTTACAAATAACTTGAATATTTTGAGTCCATTCACCAAAAGGATTTGTTCACTGATTCATTCGGTGACTCTTTCTGCAGGTTACATAGTACACCAGTAGGTGGCGACCGAGTGTCTTTAGAAGTATTACATGCAAGTGAGTCTCAACAGATTTCGGAAATCACAACTGACCATCCTTATTTCTTAATGGAATATTGCGGTGCTTATTATAAATGATTTATCCGATTTATCCATTTTTTTTTTAATTCATGTGTATTTAATATTTATTTGCAATGACATCTCTTTTCTGATTACGTTTACTGGCGCGAAGGCGGAAAACGATCGAAAAAAAAAAAAATTTAATCAATTCCTGATGGACAAAATCAAGTCCTGCCCTATATTTTTCCTTGTTGCAGAACAAGAACGCATTTTTTTCTGGTCTGAGAAGCCGTTTAACGCAGATATACATCACATTAGGGATCTTGTCAAAAATAATAGTTTAATTTACATTTATTATAAGTGAGCAATTTTTTAAATAGACAACATTCTACCCTGGTAACTGTCTAGCCATGCCCTAACAACTATTTAGAGCACCCTAGCAACCGTATGACAGCATGAATAAGCCATATCTCAGCACCAGGACATCATAGAGACACAGGGATTGGCTCTTTTTATTCAGACACACCTCCAGTCTATTAGTTTCACCATGGTGACTATCTAGCCACTAAGGACCCTCGTAACTGCCTAGTGTTGAGTTTTACATGGCAAGCACCACTCATATTTTCTTCGGAAAATGTACATCTAGTTTTTTTATTTTGTTTATTAACACTGAAGAAATGATGCTTTGCTACAATGTAAAATAGTAAATGTACAGCTTGTATAACAGTGTAAATTTGCTGTCCACTCAAAATAATTCAACACACAGCCATTAATGTCTAAACCGCTGGCCACAAAACTGAATACACCCCTAAGTAAAAATGTCCAAATTGGGCCCAATTAGCCATTTTCTCTCCCCAGTGTCATGTGACTTGTTAGTGTTACAAGGTCTCAGGTGTGAATGGAGAGCAGGTGTGTTAAATTTGGTGTTATCGCTCTCACTCTCTCATACTGGTCAATGGAAGTTCAACATCGCACCTCATGACAAAGAACTCTCTGAGGATCTGAAAAAAAAGAATTGTTGGCTATAAGAAGATTGCCAAGACCCTGAAACTGAGCTGCAGCATGGTGGCCAAGACCATGCAGCGGTTTAACAGGACAGGTTCCACTCAGAACAGGCCTGGCCATGGTCGACCAAAGAAGTTGAGTGCACGTGCTCAGCGTCATATCCAGAGGTTGTGTTTGGGAAATAGACATATGAGTGCTGCCAGCATTGCTGCAGAGGTTGAAAGGGTGGGGGGGTCAGCCTGTCAGTGCTCATACGCTGCACACTGCATCAAATTGGTCTGCATGGCTGTCGTCCCAGAAGGAAGCCTCTTCTAAAGATGATGCACAAGAAAGCCTGCAAACAGTTTGCTGAAGACAAGCAGACTAAGGACATGGATTACTGGAACCATGTCCTGTGGTCTGATGAGACCAAGATAAACTAATTTGGTTCAGATGGTGTCAAACGTGTGTGGCTGCAACTAGGTGAGGAGTACAAAGACAAGTGTGTCTTGCCTACAGTCAAGCATGGTGGTGGGAGTGTCATGGTCTGGGGCTGCATGAGTGCTGCCAGCACTGGGGAGCTACAGTTCATTGAGGGAACCATGAATGAGCAGAGCATGATCCCCTCCCTTCGTAGACTGGGCCGCAGGGGAGTATTCCAACATGATAACGACCCCAAACACACCTTCAAGACGACCACTGCTTTGCTAAAGAAGCTGAGGGTAAAGGTGATGGTCTGGCCAAGCATGTCTCCAGACCTAAACCCTATTGAGCATCTGTGGGGCATCCTTTAATTTAATTTTATTGCAAATTTACAATACTAGAAACATACCACAAGACACAACCACCAAGATAAACACATTATCTTATCATCCAAAAATGAAAATGTTGCTATCATTTACTCACCCTCATGTTGTTCCAAACTTGTATGAGTTTCTTTCTTCTGTTGAACACAAAATAAAATATTTTGAAGAATGTTGGTAACCAAACAGTTGACACTTCCATAGTAGGAAAAAAAATACTATGGAAGTCAATGTGGCGCATCAACTGTTTGGTTACCAACATTCTTCAAAATATCTTCTTTTGTGTTCAACAGAAGAAAGAAACTCATACAGGTTTGGAACAGCATCAGGGTGAGTAAATGATGACAACATTTTCATTTTTGGGTGAACTATTGCTTTAATAATAATAACAACAACTGGAATTAAAAAAAAAAAAAATCACATACAGGGTCCAATTATACTTTGCACTTTTGCAATATACCTTATGAATCGAGATATTTCTTCTTGAATCAAATCGATCTATTCCATGAGCTCTGTAATCGAGCAACATAAACATCCTGTTTAAGCCACCTTTCTTCCCTTTTCTTCGAAGACACACTTTAACGTGAAGCCCGCTCTAAGGAATGCACTAGCATTCCTGCCTCCTCGCAGACATCACATCCGGGTCACTCGGCAGTCAGCGTGTAAGCGAGCGTGCTCCTCCATACAGTTGCGTACTGCTGCTGCAGCTCTCAGCGCAACTCCACTGCATGCAACATGGATACTATGAGCAGCGGCCAGCCGCGGAGGATCTGAGCGCGCCTCGGGACAGGCGCGGACACGCGATACGCCACACTGGGGCAGGGATGAGGTGCCATCCAGACGCACACTGGTAGGCAAGTCGTCAATTGTCAGCGATGTCAAAGAGTCTGAAGAAGAAGAACCACTGGACGAACAAAGTCCACGAAGCGGTGCTCACCAGGAATAAGGAGGGCGAGCTGGGGTTTGACTTGAAAGGGGGCGCCGAGAACGGCAATTTTCCTTATTTTGGGGAGGTGAAGCAGGGTAAGGTGGCCGTCCAGAGCGGCAAGCTGTCCCAGGACGAGCTGCTCTTGGAGGTCAACGATACGCCGGTGGCAGGGCTCACCATCAGGGATGTGCTGGCCGTGATCAAGCACTGCAAAGACCCGTTCAGGCTGAAGTGCGTGAAGCAAGGTGAGGATAAACATCAGCGCGCCGCCGTCTCTACGTGAAAGCGAGTGAGCCACCCCTCCGCTGTCTGGGGCTGCTGTCTGCACATTATTTCAGCAGAAATCCTGTTTACACACAAAGGTGCATTCGGTTACGGCGCGCGATCGGGGTGGTTATCGATAGTAGCCGCGAACGTTCCATTGTCGCTCGTGGCAACAGAAGTTACTGTGTAGTGGATTGTCACATAAACATGTCAATAAAATTTGAGCTTTGTTTGGATTTTAAGCACCGTGGTATCATGCACGAGGGGGCGGAGATTGTTCTGCCTTGTATTGGAGATATTTTGGCCCGCGGGTCCGCCATGGGCGAACTGCGAATATTTGCAGGCAATTTCATTGATCTCGTAAATTGCACTGTGGCTGTGGCAAGCCATTTAAACATGTATTATTTAGCGCTAACTAGTAGCTTCTGTTAAGTTACTAGTACTTACATTAGTAGTATAAATTAGCAGTATTTTACTAGTACTTATATTAATTGACTAGTGAGTAATCCAGTATTGACTAAAATTATTTTAAATCTTAGTAGCAACTATTTATTAGACGCTAGTAGGTCTTATTCTAGTAGTGACTTGTATCACTAATACTTATCACATATTAGTACTTTTGTTATTAGTCACTATCATTGTGACTAGTCCATTGTCACTGGTAACTAAAAAATTTTGCCATTGAATTCTTTGTGAATCTGTGTTTCAAATAACAAATATTTTCTAAGTATGTACTCCATTCGTTGCTGGTCACCTTGTTCTAGTTTTACTAGTAACTATTAATTTGGTATTAGAACTTTTTCTGTTAGGTTATAGCTTATTAAATTAAGTACTACTTGAATACATCTGTAATTATTGAATAGTTATGCATTTTCCTAGTACCAATCAGGGTTATTATTGTAAACTAAAACTATTAAAAACATTTTTGTTAATTGAAATAAAGATTAAAATATATAAAATATATTTAAATATTAATGCTGGGCAAACGATTAATTGCATCCAAAATAAAAGTTTGTGTTTACATAATATATGTGTGTGTGCTGTGTATACTTATTTTGTATATTTAAATACACACACATACATGTATATATTTAGGAAATATTTGCATGTATATACTGTACATATATTTATATAATTTATATATATATATAAAAACACTTTTTCTTAAATATTATAAATGCACGTGTGTGTATTTATATATACATAATTATACACAGCACACACACACATAATGTAAACACAAACTTTTATTTTGGATGCAATTAATCGTTTGCCCAGAATGATTAAATATATAAAATATATAAATATTAGACATGGAAACTAAATGAAAATTTAAAAATGTTGCCTTAAGAAAAAAACTTGAGTTGAAGCACTAAAATTACTAACTGGAAGTAACTAAAAACTTAAACGGAGATAAAAATAAATTCAACTTAAATAACTTAAAATGACAAAGGCACATAACAGAGTTACTCAAAATTAAATTAAAATGATGAAAACTGAAAATATAAAAATAAAAGCTTATTCAAAATATTAAAAAGTATAATAGTATAGAAATAATATAAAATAACACTGGTATTAGTTAAATAGACATTAGGATTAAGGCTGGACGATTATGACCTAAAATCAAAATCTCGATCAATTGAACATTTTACCTCGATTACGATTAATGGACGTTTTTTTTTGCTTTTTTTTTTTCACTCATAGTTTACTGACAGGGTTTATACTGTATGTTACTAATAACAGCGGGGATAAACACTAGTGTCATGTCACTAGTGTATTATGTGTAAATATGTACTAGTAAAGTAATATATACTAGTAGCAGCTGGGATATTGAAAAAGATACTAGTCCAGTAGTGTTCAGGAATTAATGTTAAAATGGCTTGCCATAAGGTGGCAGCTCTTAAAAACAATGGCATTTGGTGGTGAACAGAAGATGGGACTTGCTGTGTAAATGGGAGGAGTGATGTTATCTCTAACACAGATGTTGACTTACAGTGATGGGATTTAAGGGCATGCAGCTGTCTTCAGGTCTACAGTGCTGAGTTTTTTAAACAATGCTTATAGTACATTTGCAGTGTTTTTCGTTCTTGTTTGAAGCAAACTTCAGCCCCCGGGCCAGCGCTTTGGAAAGCATCCCCAGTTCCCAAGTGAAAGCAAAAAATATCTTGATGCAAGCAATGCTTGTGTCTAGTGAGATCCAGATCAGTGGAGTGACTGAGTAAATATTGATTGGCTGCTGAAGATCAGGGTTTGGGTAACTTGTCCGAAAGCCGTTTTATAGTGTGCTTATATTGTAAAAGGCCATAAGAACAGAGAGGCTAGCTGAAAACATTTATTTCAGTAATTGAAATTTGGTACAGCAAGTCATTTGAATGCAGGAATGGACTGGCGATAGGATGCACCATGATTTCTCATCGTAGGCCTGTTGACTTGTGAGGCAGCTATTGAACGGTAACTAATATACATTGTGAATGTCCAAATTTGGGATTTACACCTGGGTCTTTGTGATTTCATTACAAGATTCTCTCGTTTTGACTATTTAAACATCCTGTTCCATTGGTGTGTGTGTTATTTTATTTATTTATTTTTTTAAGATTTATTTTTGCCATTTTTGCCTATATTATGACAAGACAGTATGTAGACAGGAAGAGAAGTTGGAGAGAGAGAGGGGGACAGGATTGGGAAATGTCCACGAACTGCGCTATATGTCGTGCGCTGCCCATGAGGCTATTGTCGCCGACTTTCATTGTTCTTTGTTGTTACTATGCTAAAAAACAGGTATTTAAAGTGATAGTTCACTCAAAAATGAAAGTTTTTTTCATCATTTACTCACCCTCATGTTGTTCTAAACCTAAATAATTTTTACGACAGTTTTTGTCTATACAGTGAAGGTCAGTGGGGTCCAAACCCCAAAAAACGAACGTTCATTCGCCCCAGTTCACACCATCTCGCCCAGAAAAGGCACAGTTGTGTGAAATTACGATGAACAAAAATGTGACATGAAATACAACGGCAATTGTCTTATGATGAACACAACGGATATATTTACGAATATATTTGTATTTCTTGTCACATTTTTGTTAATCTTAATTTCTCACAACTACTACTGCGGTACTAATATAGTCTCACAAACGTGCATGACGTGTAGCCAAGCACTGAAGACCAACGTCCATGGTCAGTATTTTTGTTAAATAATGCATTAAATTTCATATTGTATAAAAAAAAATATATATTTTTTAAACACAAATGCTCATCTTGCACTAGCTCTGCGATGCGCCACGCATTACAAAATCACGTTTTTAAAGGTCACGCGGAAGTACCGACCCAGTGTTTACAAAAAGAACGTGCAAAGTCAAACGCCCTTTACAAACAAAAGGTAAACCAACGATGTCTGACAATTTGGAAGTTGGAGGAGAAAATGAGATGGAGTTTTTTTTTTTTTTTTTTTTTTTTTTTTTAAATTTTACCGCCTATGTCACGCGTGACCTTTCCAACGTGATTACGTAATGCGTGGCGCAGAGCAGTTCAAGATGAGCATTTGTGATTAAAAAGTATATGCATTTTTATTTTTTTTAGAAAATGACAGATCATTTTGCTGGATAGACCCTTATTCCTTGGCTAGGATTATGTAGAGCCTTTTGAAGCTGCACTGAAACTGCAATTTGGACCTTCAACCCGTTGGTCCCCATTGAAGTCCACTATATGGAGAGAAATCCTGGAATGTTTTCCTCAAAAACCTTAATTTCTTTTCGACTGAAGAAAGAAAGACATAAACATCTTGGATGACATGGGGGTGAGTAAATGATAAGGAAATTATAATTCTGAAGTGATCTAATCCTTTAAGACTTATTAAGGTGCAATAATAATTGACATATGAACAGATACAGTAGGTAATAGTCTGTATTATACGCATGTGCATCATATGCTGTGGGATTTCGTGGGCCAACTGCTGCTACATTTTTTTTTTTAGTCTCAGTAAGTCCATCCTGCTTTGATGTGATGGAGGAGATGGTATGTTTGTATTGGTGTGTCTTGGTGCATGTCCAGGACTCGCTTTTGTGGCTTGGCGGTTACAGGGACTTTGATGCCCAAGTTACTTGTCATAATGACCCAATTCTGACAGTTATATAAATATCAAGCTAAATAGTCAACTAGGCTGCCTTCATACCATCACATTTATGCGCAGCACCACATTTCATTTGGAATAAAGCACGTCTATTGCAGTCTTATTTTAGAAGTCGTCTTTAATGTTTTCATTTAATCTTTTGTGGCAGATATTTAGTTTAGTGGTCTCTTAATCCTGTGCCACTACACTACTTCACTCTCAGCGCATCGAACGATCCGGTGCTGCGACCTTCGGTTTTCCCAGACTCTTTTGATGCGCTGTCAGTTTTTAAATATCAGCAATATAATCTTTTTTTTTTTTTTTCCAGTTGTGAAGTGCAATAATTGGTTATATAACATATTCATTTTGCACAAATGGATTTGCAAACTGATTAACACGAACATGACTCTGAGCAGATTTCTGCAGCCTCAGGGGGTTTAATATATTTTGCTTTGAAGTGTAATTTTTCCATGACAGTCATTATTCTGTCATAATGGTCGGCATTTTCTTTAGAGATATGGGATAGATTTGGTATTTTATCTTGCATTTAGTCATTTTTAAATAAGTCATCTTCTTTCATCTGTGTTTTTCAATATTTCATCATCATTTCCCATCTCTTATGATCTCCCTTTCCTTTACATCTATAAAGAGTACACATAAGAGTGGGGTAAGATGTGACGCCCCTTAATCTAGCAAACTGTGCATAATGTTGATCATGTATTTAGAAAGAACCCGTCACTTACAGCCAGACTGAGAGATCAATGTGAGAAAAGCAAAATGTTATGCTAAGAATGAACATTTTCTACATGGTAGATAAGATTATTTAGGTATAAAATTGTATATTATACATCATGTTAATGTATTGCCAATTTATAAAACTATGTATTATTGTGCATGCATATTATAATGCTTATTATTATTACTATTTTAATTTAAATTATGTTCAGTTGATATCAGACAACATATTTAATTTTTTTATATTTATTTTTTTATTTACTTTACCCTTACCTAGCAGTGTTATTTTAGTATTATTTATATACTATTAAAGTTTCTATTAATATTTTGAATAAGCTTTTCATTTTTATATTTTCAGTTTTAATTTTAATTTTAGTTTAATTGTTAGTAAAATTACGTGCTTTTTAATTTTTATTAATTCTTTTAAAATATTGCTTTGGTTTATTTTATTTGTTTTAGTTTTTTCACTTAGTGATTTTAGTACTTCAACTTAAACTTCAACTTTGTAATTCTCTTTTAGTTTAGGTTTTTCATCTAATATTTATATTTTATTTCAGCTTTTTCAATAAGCAAAAATGTTTTTAATAGTTATAGTTAACAATAATAATGCTGTTACCTAGAAAATATTATTTACTTGTTTACCTCAGTATGCTCAAATGGCAGTTGACAGCTGTTTTTATTTATTTATTTATTTTTTAAGTGGTCTCTTCCATAAATTATAGTTTCATTTTTTTGACTTCTTAAAGGAATAATTAACCCAACATTGAAAAGCTGTGTGATTTTCTTCAGTCAAACTCAAAAAGAGATGATAGGAGGAATGTTCACGCTGTTCCTTGCCATGCAATGAAAGTAAATGTTGACCAAATGGCTGTCAAGTTTTAAAAGTGGGAAAAAAAACCCACCATAAAAGTGGTCCAAACGACTTACGACCCAAATATGTTTTCGGAAACTATTTCATTTATTGGTACCAATACCAGTAAAAATGTTTGGTTCTCATTTCGGTATACCAATTTATTTCATACCAATTTCGGTACCAGAGCAAAAACTGTTGAATTAAGTACTTTTAAAAAATGTTGTCCCGTTTTGTCTCATTCATTTATCAGTTATTGCAGTTTCCGATTCAATCGTGCATTTAAATATGGCTGTCATTCCATAAACTTAGCAGCATGAAAACCTAAACTTGAATGCAGATTGTGAATGGGTAATAAACAGAAAGCAAGTGAAGAGCCTTCCTTTATAATCACTAAAGGGCCATTCAAAAATGTGTTTTTCTATTATAATGCACTACTTTTCCGTTGTTTTTCTATGTAAAGGTGTTGGATGGACATGTATGACCGTTATGCTTGCGTCTCGCGTCTTTTGTAAGGCCTTGCGCATGAGCGCTGCATTTTTAAGATGTTGTGTCCAGTTAAAGGAATTCCAACTTTTACACACAGCACCACTCATCACTCTGTCTTAATTGTACAGTGAATCTCTTATTTACGTTCTCTATACTTTGTTGGTTATAATGAAAGCACTTGCATTGAACAAACCAAAACCTTTTTGTTTTCAAGCTGATTTCAACGGATTTACTGCCTAGCACCTCTGATAGGCCGTTGCGTTCACGCACACTCAACAGATAGGATTGTGATTGGCTATAATACTCAATGCTTGTAAAAACACACTGTAAATAGAAACCTTTAAACAAGAAGAAAAAAAAACGAATGAGAGCGTTTGAAAGCAGCATCTATCAGCGGGTACTGAATATACCCGGTAGTACCGGGTACTGCAAAAATGCTGGTAGCGTCAATTTTTTTTTTAGTTCGGACTGGTACCATTATAACGGTATGTTTGACAACCTTAGTTCATAGTCAAATTTAGCATGTTGCAGTTGGTTACAGAACAAACAAGAGCCAATGACTTGTACATGTCATATTTGCAAATACGGGAATATTGTATGGAAAAGTGCAGAGTGAACATTCTGCCAAACATCTCTTTGTATTCAACAGAAGCAGAAACATCATACAGGTTTATATCAGCATGAGGTTGAGTAAATGAAATAATTTTCAATCTTGTGTGATCTATCCCTTTTAACACAAAGAGTTGTTTTGAAATATCTGCCATTTGTCCTCCTCATTGTAATAATAACACTACATATTTATTAGATGCAGACTGTACCGTTTGGTGGGTTGCAAATCTGGAAACAGTTCCCTAAAGAGAGCTGTGAATGCTCTTTAGATTTTGCATGTTATGCAGTGTAATATTCCAGCTATTTTGGCAATTTTATCTAGACCTAAAGGATGAAACACACCTTTCGGCACCACATCCGATTAATCATGGAAACGGAAAATACTCCATAAAGCCACTAGCAGCACAGAGCATTATATTCTGCAGTCTTCCACTCACTAAGCAAGTGGAGCACAAGTGCTACCTAATTTGTAAAGCAGATCCATCTGACATCCCTCTAGGCTGCTATTTGGGATTATGATGGTTTTAATGTGCTTACCAGAGTGACTGATTGCAATCAACCGGACAGAACCGCAAGGTTCCCATCAGACAGAATGATATACTTTACGCTGATGTTGTGATTGCCATTTTGAAGTGGGTACACCCTCGACCAATCAGGGCACAGAAGCTCCTTTGATCCATTATTAAGTCACGACTACAAGCGCACGAGATGTCAAAGACAGCTGCCTTGAATGTTAACATGACAAACGCGGGCGCTGGAGAGCGTGAAAGCAAGATTTTCGTTTTTATGAAACTGTTTCTTACACTGACTGCCTTACTTTGATTATCCGCATGAGAAAAACATATTTAGTAAATAATTAATTATGATGTGGGTTCTTATCCTTTAGATCTGTGCATAAAAACGCTTGGCCATCTGTCATGAAGTGAACGGTACTGCAGTTAATTTCGGCTCTGTGCTCTCTACACTGCAGGGACCAGAGATCTTGCTTTGCCGGATAGCCTTATAAAAAGAGCAGATTTCATTTTCTTTAATGCTCAAGTTTCTCATTCTCTGTTCTTTCGTCTGTTGTGTTCATTACCTTGAGATGAACACATTATTGCCATGCACATGCAGTTTTGTTGCGTTTTACATTAATTCAACTGAATACAGGCCAAGGTCTTTTTCACTTTTAATATTGTAACAAATATGCTGATGTTACTTTGCAGCATCCTGTATATGTCCTTCTGTAATTAGTTTTTTTTTAGGGGGGGTCAGTGATTTGTCTATGGTAGAGGAAAAATCTTTTTATGTGGTTTTGAAAAATGTATTGAAAAAAATTGCAATTTTTTTTTTTTTGAACAAAAGCAGCATTTTAATGTCTCTAAAAAAGTTGTGTTAAGTAAAATAATTTTTTTTTGCTTACAACTTAAATTAATCATTATTTTCTATTTTTAAATAAATAAATTGATCCGGACACAAACAGAAAAACTTAAATTCATCATATTGTAATGTTTGAATCAGCAAGAAGTGTGTCGAATCTTATAATTGAATAAAAATGAGATTTTCTGTACTTTTAAATGAGAAATATTCTTAGTCAAGAGAGTCCATACAGCATTCAGACTCATGGTGTGTTATTTAGCTTCAGGATCTAAAATACAGCATCTGCTAAATAAATAAATGTCCATGGCCTACTATAAATGCTAGACTTTCGAAATCAGCTTTAATTTCAGTATGCCGTGTAGCGCTATTTTAAAGCATATCAATGTAATACATAGTGTATGAACTGTTTGCATTCAGTATTTGTTCTGCAGCCCACAGTTTTCGTATTTTTGCTGTGGAGAACATAAAGATGTGTTTGTTTTGGGATTAGAGAT
Organism: Elopichthys bambusa; assembly: GCA_037101425.1. Lineage (NCBI taxonomy): Eukaryota > Metazoa > Chordata > Actinopteri > Cypriniformes > Xenocyprididae > Elopichthys > Elopichthys bambusa. The sequence goes on from CM074455.1 coordinate 11,290,344, forward strand.
GCATAGGCAAATTAAAGAGGTGTAGCCTGCTTGTGTGGAATTACTCAACAGCGGGATACAAAACAAAGACGATGCTTTAAGAGCCTGCAGTCGTAGAGGCTGGCAGAGAAAGGTCTTTTTGTGCAGTAATCACTATGTGGCTGTAGGCTTTAATGTCTTGTTCAATGCCCCGGAGCGTGTGCTTTGTCACAGAGATCCAGAATTGACCCCCAGAGCGTATTTATTTACTTGAAATTCAAACTGTTGTTGTTTTTGTCTTTGGTTATGTTGGATGAGATGGTGGTGGAAAATGTATTTAGTCATTCATTCAGTAAAAACAGGTCAGTTACACACTGCTTTTTTCCAAATTGAGCCATTTAAAGGGACACTATGTAACTTTTTTTGTTCAAAATGAACAAAATTTAAATAATGAGTCAATACATCATCAATCCTTCTTCTAAAACGTATTTTTGTCTTACCACTTGCCTGTGCGTGTCTCGTCATATCCGTAAATAGAGAAAAGTTGCTCTGGCTACTTTGTGTATGATGTGGGAGTGGCATAGGTTAGTTGTCACAGTGAGTGAGAAAGTTTGACATGGAGCAACTAAATCTCAAGTCTCCGGGAATCACCCGTTTTAAAAAAGTGCAAAACAGAGGAAAGTCTGCAGGCAAAAAGAGAACGCGACAGAGCTCGTAATTAGGGTTGGGAATTGTAAGAAATTTTCTGGTTCTGGTTCCGTTTATGGTTCTTCCTAACAATTCTAGTTCCAATTCCGGTTCCATTAAAATGATTAAACAACCAATAAAAAATAGTAGTAAGGGGAAAAATGCACATTACTCAACTCAAACAGTCCTTTTTGTGTTTATTATACTTGTAAAATGAGTTTAACAGACTGCTCAACAAATTCGGTAACACTTTACAATAAGGTTCATTAGTTAACATTAATTATTTGTCGCCACCTAGTGGTGTAACAATGCAATTGATACAGTCGTTATTTGAAGCACCCAGTTACTTTCAAAAGGTGATTTATTCTATTTTGTTCTGTAACATAGACATCAGCGTTTATATATGAATAATAAACTTTTGTATACTTTTGTATACATACAAATTGGAATATTTGTAACAGAAATAATAATACTGTGTGTTTAAAAAGATTGTTTGTGACACTGTTTATATCTAAACACGACAACTCTCTATATATCAGTTGATATATATATATTTTTTTTGTCAAAGGTTTAATATCCACTGGCGAATCGTTGTCATTTAGGAATTAGATCATGTGGGTGATGAAATAAACAACACGATATTTTAAAGATTAATCGTGCAGCTTTGTGCACCTCTCTCTCTCTCTGCATTGAAATCTGACGTATATGAGTAGCGCAAGGGCTTTTCAGTGCATTCATTGCTATAATATTCATGAGGTGAGACGTCTCTATTAAAGGATATGCACCTCGCATTTCGCACACCCATCACACCAGAACTGTTTTCGGGACCGAAACTTGGAAATTTTGCAGTTACGGTACTTTTCAAAAAACACGGTTCTTGGTTCCCAGCCCTACTTATAATAAAACCAGAATCAACATTGGCTTGGCTTTATGGTGCATGCATGTTGTGTTGACATGAGAGCAGACATTGTTGCATGAACGCGCGTTGGAGATTGATATTTTGTATATAAAGTGGTAAATTGTTTTTTTGCACAAACAAGCACTTGCGTAGCTTGATAAAATTGAGGTTAAACCACTAGAGTCACATGGATTACTTTAATGATGTCTTTTCTACCTTTCTGCGGCTTGAAAGTGGTAGTTGCGTAGGTTGTCAATGGAGCTCTCAGATTTCTTTAAAAAAGATCTTCATTTATGTTCCGAAGATGAATGAAAGTCTTACGGGTGTTGGACAACATGAAGGTGAGTGACAGAATTGTAATATTTGGGCAAATTAACCCTTTAACTTGTATTGAACTTGATACCAAAGTATCTATTTCACACCTCACCAAAGAAAGACAGACCGATAGATCATGCTATACAGACACTACAGTAAAATTACACTATAAACTATAGATGCTTTGGGAGAAGGGAGAATTGTGTCAATGGCATGAAATTAGGCCAGTAGTGTTGGTCATAGAGAAGTCACATATTGCAACATGCAAATTCAAGATGTTTTTTGAAGAAAAATAACAGACCTTCTTTCAGCAGATGGTGGGAGATTGCAGCACCGTTTGGGTGGGACAGGGTCCCAGTTGATTCTGCATGACGAAGACGCATATTTGACGTGACATCATTGCTTTTAAATTCTGGGCCTGATTTTATGCATCAAGGGCCAGTCATCTAAGCAATGCTTGACAAACAAAAGCATTGAACTATGGCATATATCGTCTACCAGGCAAAAATCACTAAGAATTGCTAAGAACTTTAATACTTCTGGTTTAGGGATTTGAACAAAACAAAAGTATGAGCAATAGGAATCAACACTAATAATGTCATTTACTTTCTGAAAATGGGTTGGTTGCCATAGTTCCTGTCCTTTTTTTTTCTTTTTCGGTATCTCTATTTTAACCACTTAAAGTTCCAGGCCAAATTTCTCATTGTCGTAATTTTAGAAATGGAAACCTTGAAGTGACGCACAAAGACTCAATTTCTATATTTAGATGAACCAACCTGAGCTCATCAAGATCTTTTGTAGAGTCAGTGGAAAGAAAAAGGCTCATTCATTTTCAAAAAGACTAATTCCGACCAAAGTCTTTGATGGGGTACAGACATCATAGACATTTTCTCATTACTTTTCAGGATGATATAAATGAAATCTTTATCTTCCTGTTGTGTCTGTTGTCAGATGCTGGTTGTGTTCTGGTCTGGAGTACTAAAACTGAAGGTTGCTTACTTGCCTTAGTCAAAAAAGAGCCCACCTCTGATTCTGTATGATATTTTGAACCCTAAATATGATTTCAGTTCAATGTTTTTTTTTTTTTTTTTAGTTTTTTTTTAACTTTAGATTACCTTTGGCTGCCATGTAATGCTCGTTTAAAGGTGCAGTAAGTGATTGCTGAGAAACGCTGTTGAAAATTTAAATCAACACCTAAACAAACTATTTGCTAGCTGTCTGTTTTGTGTGTGTGGATAGTCCTGGCTGTGTAAATGGGAGAAAAAACAAAGGGGATCGGACCGATCCACAGAGAACCAAAACACTCTTGTAGCCAATCAGCAGTGGGGGGGCGTATCCTCTCATGATGGGGGAGGAGAGAGCGTGAGCAAGAGGGAGATTTGAAGAAAGTCTGTAGAAACAGAGATAGTTGAGATATTGCCAAAAAGAAAAGATCAGAGGAATGTAATTGGAAGAAGAAGGGTTACGATCAGACAAACATTAGGATACACATTAATATTGGAAAAGCTTTCCAGTGATGGAGAGATGTTAGAGAGAGGGAAGGCCTTAAAATGGATGCCGAGGTTGCTTTGTTTCTGCTCGATATGTAAGTGACTTTGGTTTTTGCTATGTTTCACAGAATCAAGATATGCTGTTGTTTTTGAAACACAACTGATTCATCTATACTTGAGCAGACTGTCTGATGCGCCAGCTGTTGTTGCCTGTGTTGAATTACGTGTTTGTTATTTCGGGGGGTGGAGCAATGAAGGGAGGAGTGTGTTTGTTTGGGTGTCGATTTCAAATATCAACAGTGTTTCTAAGAAATTGCTTACTGCACCTTTAAAGTTAAACACTATTTTAATAACACAGTTCAATGTAATCTTTTTGCAAATCTCCAAATTAATATTTTTGTATTGTACATTATAATGTTGTGATACCTAAATTCACTTGTAGCATTTAAAGTCATTGATTTTAGTTTTTAGTGTTAGATTTTTATTTTTTTTTATTTTTTATTATTCATACAAAATACTGTAGAATTTATTGGCTATAGGCCATAATAGGAAAATTATTATCAGCTTTTAGTTTGTTGGTTCCAGTGTCAAATTCTTGTTAAATTATTCTAAATTAACAACACTATTAAATATAATGTAATCTTTAGCAAATCTCAAAATGAATATCCATTTTTCATACTGTACATTATGTAAGGAATAATTGACGACAGGCCGTTAAATTCTTAGAAAATAATGCACACCCGAGGTGGCAATGCGTTGTGACCGCATTACCACCTTGGGTGTGCATTATTATCTAAGAATCACCCTCAAGAATCGCACAGTTATTACCTTGCTGGTGAGGCATTTTACTGATTAATTCGTCAGAGCAGCGCTAACAAAACGTTTCTGTGCAAGTGTGTGTCCGTACTAATGTTATACAGTGCGTGTGTATGTTTGAGAGAGAGAGAGGGAGAGAGAGAGAGAGCGAGTGCGCACTTTCAGGACACAATAAAACGTATTTTGTGGAAAAAACCATGACACTAATTTGTCGTTTTCATCCTATAGTTTACTATATATATTTTCTTGGCTGGTGTCGTTGAAATAACTGAAATCAGTTGGCAAAGTGATATGGAACTGTAATGCTGTCAAGACCTGCTAGAACTACTTTAGCCCCTTAGTATAAAATGTTGTGATGCCTAAATTTACTTGTAGCATTTAAAATGGTTGATTTTAATTTTTAGTGTTCGGGTTTTTTTGTTTTTTTTTACATATTTTTTTTGGTATCGGTTAAATAGGTCATAACATGAAAATCGTTATCAGATTTTAGTTGTTGGTTCCAGCACTTTATACACTTCAAATTGTTGTACATTGCTATGTGTCATCACATAAACATAATTTTTCTGCCTTTGGGTTGTTACAGTTAGAGGTGTGAGTGATTTTTGTAATGTGAATCATTGTCACAGGACAAACAAAGTGAGTCAGACCGAGATCTCAGAACCATAATTAGCAGTTTTCTCCTTTCTTTATTGAACAAAGGGAAGTGATTGATAGCTCTGGCTATGCGTTTTGGATTCCTAGTTGTTAATGTGGATTGTTTGAGTCAAAAAGACAAAAGGGTGTCATGCCTTATGAGTTCAAATGCAGCTGTCTGGTTCATTTTCCCATCCTTTTGTTGATTGTAGGGCACTCTGGTGCACTCTGGTGTCGACCCTGGGCACAAAATAAGGTGGCATGGGGGGGTGGGGGGAGTGGGAGTTGCGTTCCGGGGGGGTTGGGGGAGGGTATGGATGTTAGTCCCCCCTCAGGGAAGTTCAACTATTTTATTCACTTTGTTCTGCAAAGAAGAAAAAGAAAAAAAGAACTGCATTAATAACTAATTAAAATAACGAATTTTATTTGGCCTTTTTGTTTCTTTTTTATTGATATATTGATATAGAGAGCAAAAAGAGCCAGATTCAAACCCATGTCACCCACAAAAGCACTAATGGCTTAATGTGCCAGGCTACTCGGCCACAGCTCGAATGGTCCAGCTTTCTAAAATAAAATAAACAGAGGTAAGAAGCACAGTGATTGGATATCTCTGCCTCTGAAGAATATTGTGTGTTGTTTGTATCTACTCAAAGAAGATGTAGAATCTGACCTCTCGTAGGAGTCTGTGGTAGCGAATAGGAGATATTGATTTTTGGCTGGCATCACACGTGGTTTCCCTCTCTATGTCTCTCCGCTTCAGTCTGTTTGAGCCGAAGGCCTCTAGCACCAAACAACTTTCCACGGGAGGAAAACTTTCAGGCGATCGATACGGTGCTCAGCTGTCCTCAGCGAGGGCAGTGGTGTCAGCTGTGATTATGCTGTCAAAAAGAAACTGCTGAAACTCATTGGAATGTTTTATTAAGCTCCTCTCCAGTGAGAACAAATCAATATGGTGACATATTCCCACCTTATCAGAAAGTATTAACCATATTGTACAGAAGATATTGTTGGTCAGACCTATGGAAGCCTGTTTCTGCCACTGAGTTAAAAAATAAAGGTAGTTGTGACTTAATTTCTTGTAATTGTGACTTTATGTCTCACAATGTGACTATATCTCATAATTATGACTTAGTTTCTTGCAATTGTAACTTTGTTTCTTGTGATTCTGAATTTAAATCTCAAAATGTGACTTTATATCTCTTAATTGTGACTTAGTTTCTCGTAATTGTGACATACCTTGTAGTTATGATTTAGTTTCTTGTAATTGCAACTTGTTTATCATGATTGTGACTTTATATCTTGTAATTATGACTTAGTTTCTCATAATTGCAACTTTATATCTCAAAATGTGATTATATCTCGCAACACGACTATATTATACTAACTATACTATACAATTGAGACTTTGTTTCTCATAATTGTGACTTTAAATTTCATCTCAAAATATGACTGTTTTGCTATTAAGTCTTTATATCACAGTGTGTTTTTAATTTTCATAATTATGAATTTCCTGTAATTGTGACTTTATAAAATCTGACTTATCTCATGATTATGATTCTAGGAATTTTGACATTAACCCCTGGTTTCACAGACAAGGCTTAAGATAGTCCTAGACTAAAATGCATGTTTGAGCTGTTTTAAATGAAAGCAACTTGTACTGACATATCTTAAAATATGTCAGTGCCATTGTTTTGTCTCAGGATGCACACCAGTAATGTTTTTTCTAGGGTACATTTATAAAAGCTACTTAAATACCCTAACTGAACTAAGGCCTAATCCTGGCTTAGTCTAAGCCCTGTCTGTGAAACCGGGCCAATATCTCAAATGTGACTATATCTAACAACTTTATATCTCAGAATGTGACTTTACATCTCAGTGTGACCAAATCTTGTAATTTTGACTTTATATCTTTATATCTATATTTATATCTCACAATTGAGTACTTCCTGTAGTAATTGTGACTTTGTGTCTCAAAATGTGACTCAGAATTATTTTTTATTTTATTTTTTTTTTACTCTGAGACAGAAACGGGCCTCCATACAGACCTCTTTAGGTTATGTAGACTAAACCCAATCACGCATGATCACCATGTCCCGTCTCATCTCTGTGCCTGTTTGTTTATGTACGTGTGTCTTTGAATTTATTGACTGGTTAATCAACAAGCATCTGTCATCACTTGTGGAGAAGTGGACGACACAAAGCGGCGTCCTCTGGGATTGAGAGAAAGTGAGAGCGTAAGAAAGAGTGTTTTTAACAGCTGTCTGACTCACTCTCACCCTCACGTCATGCCTTTGCCCACTGTGTCATCCGTCGTGCTGACAAATGAAGTGACCGTGTTCTCTCATGAGTCAAAGGTTTGTCCTCCTCCACAAAATCTCAGCTGTGACCTCAGACTCTCTCCTTGTAATATTGACTGAGTCATGAAGATGTATTCTCAGCAGATATGGCTCTTTTTACACAGGCCGAGCAACAAGATAAGTGATCTGAGATCAGTTGAAACGCCTCCTGTGCATTCCTCAACCCAATTTCAGCACTTAATAATTTTCTCTGCAGCCGTTGGATGCTGCTGTTTTTTCGTTCACCCACACGAATTTCATTTCTAAAGGGTTATATCAAGGTCACCTCTGCGTCACCATAACTATGGGTTATTGTTACTCCTGTATAATTTTCATCCTCACATTCCAAACAATCAGAATTTCAAGCTTCTCGATGACCAGAATACATTTTAAACACACTGAAATGCAAGCCTGTGAACACTCTTATCAAATCTTTCCAAGCAAAATGTTGATCTCAGTTTACCGTCAATTTTCTCAGTGTGTAAGACAGTAGTGAGCTTGTCAACCTATTACTGTTGCCATTTCAGATGTGCCATTTTTTTTTTAAGAATATTGTTTTAATATAGTTAAAATGTAGTATTCATACCTAAAAACTAAATAGATTTCAAATGCTGTCTTTTTAAAATAGGAAATTTAACCTTTTTAATTAACCTTTAGTTAAGTTACATTAATAAATGCTTTTTTGAGAGAGTAATTAGTACAATAAACTAATTTCTCTGTTGAAGATGTAATTAGTAGTTTTAATTTACATTTTTCAATTTACCCAGCACTGTTTACTACTTGACATTGCAAGTCGTCTAGCTAGTAAATATTTATTGCTAGTGGTGTTTAAAAAGAGAGCATTTTTATTTTAAACTAAAACAAAAACAACGTTCTCCCATATTTTTTACCTTCTAAAAATGGCTTAAAATAACCAAAAATGTATTTTAGATTTTATGGGGTCTTTAAAATGTCTTAAGATTTAGCGTGACTCCAGAACATGCCTATACATGGGTCAGTGACGTGATGGATCATTTTTTTGTCCAAAGGCCTTAATAATAATAAAAAACAAAGATATGACATCCATAGTATGTAAGGTAGTAAAAATGAATTTCATTGATGTCATTCGGAGTAACCAATATAAAGGGACTATTTTGGATCAAGTCATGCGGTCAATATCATGTGACAGGATGTGACCTCATTCAGACACCTGCAAAGGACCACGTGGTCCTGAAGCAAAGTAACTAACTCTCTTTTAACTTTGAAAAATGAAAAATTGAAAAATTAATGTTTTCACTTGCTCATACGCATGTCCTGAAACATCAGGTCATTCGGTACAACCATTATAAAACATGGAAAATGTTGTAATATTTTAAAAAAACTTGTACTAAATATATAATGTTTGATTGTCCTTTTGCTAGATAGCTAGCTAGCTAGATATCAGCCTGTTAGCATTGTTTGAAAAATCACAAAAATCAGACTTTTTTGGTGACAAATTTTGTCCATCTTGTAAAAAATGACAAAAGCAGTGTTAATTGATTATAAAAACCACATAATCTCATTGTTAACACATCAAAATTAATTATATCTCCATTAGTTGTTTTTTTTATTACACTTTTAAAACCCTTATTCGTCAATGACCCAAATACAATAAGGCATGTATATAAACATATGATGTTTAATATAATGATTCATGTTTAGTTAAGCAATATAACTTTGCTTATAACAAAAGTTATATTTCTTTAAATATATTACTTTAATATAATTAAATATTACTTTAATATAACTTCTTAACATATGTTACTCTGTAGGCAAAGTGTATAGACCCCAACAAAACACTTTAAGTCATTTTTAAATAGCCTATTCATTTCCAGCTAGACTTGGCCAGTCATTGTGCTCTTAGAGTGTGCGCTGCTACTTGCCGTCTTCACTCTTGACACTGATGTGTTCACAAGGTCAACAAGTTCACACGATGCCAACTAGCAGGAAGCATCTGGTGTGAACAAGCTGGCCTTTTTGGTGGTGTGTCCAAAAGCATCTGTATCAGGCACACTCGCCCTCATCCATTGCAGTACCATTGTTTGCAGTCAGGGGGCGATATCAGACCTCACTATCTGTCCAGCAAATGAGAATACAGGCTTCATTGTGATAGGCTCTCTGCTTGCAGAACCTTTTTTCCCTCTCTCTGTTGTCTCCTGACTGTCGACGACTCCGTCTCTTCTTTTCCTCCTCCTCCTGCATTCCCTCTCTCCTCTGGATTAAATTAGCTGCAGAACGGGAGACTCCATCACTGCTGCATCCATTGATATATAAAGGACTAGTTAAAAAATGGGACTGAACGCATAAAGGGGAATAGCAAAAAGGATTTTTGGAAGGGGTGAGTAGATCCAAGCTAGTGACAGAGGAGCACATCATCTGGACCGCTGGAATTACGATTGGGATACAGTTGTTTTATGGGAAAGAGGGGGAGGAGAGAGCCATTATAATTATGGATGATGACAAGTGAGATATTTATTTAGGATTGCTGAATGGAGAAGTCTACTTGTGAGATGTTTCCTTTTGTTATTTCCCTGGAATGGTGTGACGGTATTCCGGTATGTCCTTTCCGCCGCAACAGCTGTGCAAGCTTGATTGTTGCATTTTTTTTTTTTTACTTGAGCATCGTTTTCCACTCACAATGCCATGCAGAGATTTGTTAATAGAAAATTGACAATGGTGATTCTTTTAGGTTTATGGGAATTATGGTGATATTAGAAAGGAAAACTGGTTTAGACATCTTCCATGAATGGATTTTTGAGTACCAGGTTTTTGCCTTTGTTAACCGGTGACAATAAGATGTAATGTATTCTGAATCTGTGAAATGGTGTGCAGGTTCATGCCAGATGCTTTTATTCTCAAAGGATCTTCTCACACACAAATGTGTGCTGGATTTTTGAATTTCCAAGAATGCATCCCAATGTATCAATATTCAGCTGTGCCGAATGGTCAAGGTTATGATTGGAGCAGGAAAAAAAAAAGGTAGAGCTGCTTGGCTCTCTTGAGGCACAGTAGCATGAGATGATTTGTCATTTTTCTGTCCTTTGTTCACCTTAGAGAAATGGTACAAAGCACAAGTTCTCAAGCTACATTTTATTTTCAGCATTTGCCTTGGTGTCCCTCTGTGCCTCTTGCTTAAGATGTTGTTAGGGTACCTTTGGATGACTAGCTATGTGATAAACACAAGTCAGACAACACAGACTGTTAGATGCATCAGTAAAGTGATTCTTTGGGGAATCATTTTGTGATAAAATACATTTATGCATATTAAATGTTACTGAACCATGGAAGCTGCATGAATGTGACAACTTCAGGCTCAACAAATGGGACGTGCTAATGCTAAGTGACACATGCTCTATATGGGATATCATGAAGTGTCTGAAGGGCTTGAAAACAAACAGAATTTGTAAGGACCTAAGAGTGAACCTTGTAGAACTCCGCTCATTCAAACATACCAGTTCACATTCAAACAAACAACTTTGAAAATTATTGAATAATATTATATATATATATTTTACCTAATGCCACTTTTGGTTATACCGAATGATGATATTTTCAAACAATGCTAACATGCTGATATCCAGCTAGTTAGCTTGTTAGCTAGCTGACAAAAGGACAACCAAACATTTTATATTAAGTACAAGTTTTTAAAATATTACAACATTTTCCTTGTTTTATAGCGGTTGTACCGAATGACCTGATGTTTCAGGACATGCGTATGAGCAAGTGAAAACATTAATTTTTCAAATAGTTAAGAGAGTGTTACTTACTTTGCTTCACGACCATGTGGTCCTGTGCAGGTGTTTGAATGATGTCACATCCTGTCACATGATTTTGACCGCATTACTTGATCCAAAATGGTCCCTTTATATTGGTTACTCCGAATAACATCAGTGAAATTTTTTCCCAGACATTTTTTATCATAACAAAACAACGACTTCTACACATAATTTTAATACCATTTTGCAATATGCTGATATGTGATGTATAATGTATAAATGTATACATATATTTCATTTTAAGATATTTTAATCACAAATGAAATGGCTGTATTGGCCTTTGGACGGTTATACCGAATGACCTTTTGACACTTTTGACACAAAATCTTTAGAATACCTTTATGTGCAGTAAAATATAATTAAAATTTTTTGGATTCAATAAAAGAGATCTAGTTGTACTACCTTACATACTTTGGATGTCATATCTTTGTTTTTATTATTATTAAGGCCTTTGGACAAAAAAATGACTCATCACGTCATTGATCTATATATAATACTATTTATTGTGTTATTTATTGTTTGTTCCTAACCCTACCTTACCAACAGGCCTGTACATTCTCTCAGGCAAACGCCATGAAATTATAAGGAGGGAGGAACTACAACACACTAACTTTTTTAGGGGTATCTCAGGTTCTGCATTTACCAGTTAACTTACTTGCTGTTTTTTATTTACCTTTTACAGGAGGTGTTGTAGATAAAGATCTCCGCCATTATCTCAACCTACGGTTCCAGAAAGGTTCAGTGGACCACGAGCTTCAGCAAATCATACGTGACAACCTCTACCTCCGGACTGTGCCGTGTGAGTGATCTCTACATGTACATTTTTTACTCTTGGGAAATAGTGTTGATCTTTTTCATATCCATAAATATGGTGATGTCCTGATGAGGAACCTATTCCAGAGTGTCTGAACCATGTGTGATGCAATAACAGTAAGTTATATGTGACAACTCATAAAAGCGGTCTTCAACAGTCAGCAAGCTGCAGGGCATTTTGAAGATCTTTTTGTTTCTGTTTCTGTAATGTTGCAAAGTAGCTCCGCCCACTGTGAAATCTAACTGGTCCAAAATTCTGCACATCATGACTATGCATTAAACAGCTTCTATGCAGTTTTGTATTTAGTGTGGACAGAAAAATTGCTTGTCACATTGTGCCTAGTTAGGACAGGTCTTTTTGGTAGTATTTGTATTAATGGAGCTTTTGTTTGTCACTTTAAAAAGGGAGTGGGGACGTGCTGGTTGACTGAACTGTTTGCTTGTGTTTATTTCCTGATGGCTCTCCAAACCTGCCATGAGCTCTGTGAGGAAAGGTACTCGCAGCTAAAATGAGCTAACCTGCAATATTGTGGAAGTTGTTATTGTTGTGTGGGGTGTTATAGAAGAGACATGGAGACAAACCCTCCCTGATATGTCTGGGTACCATGTGAATGTATGATGCAACCAGATAGAAAGAACCAATATGGCTTATTTTGGTTTAAAGCACTTTGAATGGATTTTTTACTCAGTCAGACGTAATGAGAAAAATTATAATTTTGTGAAAAGCAACAGTCTCCAGTTTGAGGTAAATGACAGGAATGTCAGCAGTGTTTCGAAATCATACGTAACAAATTTGACGCATACCTAAGTTTGTAAAAACAAACAGAAATGTGTTGACAGTAATGCACTGAGACGTCTGTAGAGTAAACGTACAATACTTACAAAGTTTGTTTTTGTCAGCTTGTATTTAACCCAGATTTTTTTTTTTCTTGAGTCTCATTAGTCCATACATTTGGATTGGATTGATGCTGTCAGTCCCAAATCTTGATAGATATCAAGATATTGCAACAGGCAAGGTTGAGATTTTGCCAGCTAGCAGAGGTAAGCTAGGCAGCAGTCGCTAATGTTAGCCTATTTTAAGTTAGTTATTATGGCTTGTTGTAGCGATAGAACGAACGAACGAACGAATGAACCTGAATTCCGCAAAAGTTGGGACGTTTCTTAAATTTTAATAAAATGAAAACTAAAAGATATTCAAATCACATGAGCCAATATTTTATTCACAATAGAACATGGATAACATAAATGTTTAAACTGAGAAATTTTACAATTTTATGCACAAAATGAGCTCATTTCAAATTTGATGCCTGCTGCAGGTCTCAAAAAAGTTGGCACGGGGGCAACAAATGGCTGAAAAAGCACGAAATTTTGAAAATAATTAGCTGGGAGAACATCTAGCAACTAATTAAGTTAATTGATATCAGGTCTGTAACATGATTAGCTATAAAAGGGATGTCTTAGAAAGGCAGAGTCTCTCAGAAGTAAAGATGGGCAGAGGCCCTCCAATCTGTGAAAGAGTGCGTAAAAAGATTGTGGAATGCTTTAAAAATAATGTTCCTCAATGTCAAATTGCAAAGGCTTTGCGAATCTCATAATCTACAGTGCATAATATCATCAAAAGATTCAGAGAAACTGGAGAAATCTCTGTGCGTAAGGAACAAGGCCGAAGACCTTTATTGGATGCCCATGGTCTTTGGGCCCTCAGACGACACTGCATCACTCATCGGCATGATTGTGTCAATGACATTACTAAATGGGCCCAGGAATGCTTCCAGAAGCCACCGTTGGTAAACACAATCCGCCGTGCCATCTGCAGATGCCAACTAAAGCTCTATCATGCAAAAAGGAAGCCATATGTGAACATGGTCCAGAAGCCCCGTCGTGTCCTGTGGGCCAAGGCTCATTTAAAATGGACTGTTTCAAAGTGGAAAAGTGTTCTATGGTCAGACGAGTCCAAGTTTGACATTCTTGTTGGAAATCATGGTCCTCCGGGCTAAAGAGGAGGGAGACCTTCCAGCGTGTTATCAGCGTTCAGTTCAAAAGCCAGCATCTCCGATGGTATGGGGTTGCATAAGTGCATACGGTATGGGCAACTTGCATGTTTTGGAAGGCACTATAAATGCTGAAAGGTATATAAAGGTTTTAGAGCAACATTAAATGAAAAATACGTCAAAGACGACCACAAACTCTTCAGCAGCTGGAAACCTATATCAGGCAAGAATGGGACCAAATTCCAAAACCAAAACTCCAGAAACTCATAACCTCAATGCCCAGAAGACTTCAAACTGTTTTGAAAAGAAAAGGAGATGCTACACAATGGTAAACATGCCCCCGTCCCAACTATTTTGAGACCTGTAGCAGGCATCAAATTTGAAATGAGCTCATTTTGTGCATAAAATTGTAAAATTTCTCAGTTTAAACATTTATGTTATCTATGTTTTATTGTAAATAAAATATTGGTTCATGTGATTTGAAAGTCATTTAGTTTTCATTTTATTCAAATTTAAAAAACATTCCAACTTTTGCGGAATTTGGGTTGTAGGAAGGTAGATGGATAGATAGATGGATAGATACATAGATAGATAGAAAGATAGATCGTCTTTTTTCCCCCAAATCAAAACAAATTGCGAAACAACGATGCTTCGGTCAACTCTCCTCACCCACTTCACTTGTTCTTCCTTGCCTTCCTCTCTCTCTCTCTCTTTCTCTTTCGCTCCCTCTCTTCCTCAGCCTAGGGTTTCCAAGGCAACCACCATTTCCTCTCCAGGCTGGCCTGCTGATGTTTCCCCCTCCCCCTCCATAGTGGTGCACAAACACATCACAATCACCAACCGGCTGGATGAAATGATGCCTTTGATTTATGCCTGTGCAGCGCAGTCATGAGCGTGTATTTCTGGAGCTATTTCTCCCATACTGAGAGTCATTAGTGTAACTGAACAGCTTGCGATTAGATGTTTTGGAGGCTGAATTGAAAGAGACAAGACAAGATAAAGCGATGTTAAACTGTTCATTTGTCTCGTGAATGTTAAAACAGAGGAGGAGAGTTAGAACATGACCTAGGTAACTGAATGTGATGACGTTGCTTTATTAAAAACATGCCATACAGAGTTTGATTGTAGAAGAATTAAGAAATGGGTGCCGTCGGGATATTATTAGACTGCATGGTGGTTTAAAATTGGTATAGATTTTTGTTCTTCTCTGTGTCGGTGCAGAAAACTGTTCTTCATGGTTAGTTTTCCAGCTCTTTAGAAATCATTCACTTGTAATTTTTTATTTACTGACCTTAATTTTTCACACTATCCAATGTCTTTGGCATGTGCCAGTGCCTGCTATAGTGCTTAGAATGCGACATGCATTTGCACTGTGCATTGAATTTGTGGACTGATTTTGGGATGAAATTATGCATCAGTTTGGGCTTGTGTAGCTAGAAGCGTTTGTGTTGCTTGTTTCGGCCTTTCAGAATTGAATCCTGCTGGTCATGGCCACACAAGGTGTAACTACAGTACATTAGATATCTGATGTGTAACTTCACTCTCAGCTGGAGATCGCTGCATTGACATGGCTCATTTCACAAGTGTCTTCACTGTCACTATTAGTTGCCACAAACACACTCAGTAATTTCATAACTAGGTTTATAGAACAGTCTTTACTATTCATCATGTTTACTATTCATCATGACAAGTGTGCTTGTCTGTGTGAAATGATGTCTGCTTAATTTTGTTTTTAATTTAGATTTTAGACCTTGCTTAAGCTGTTAGACAATTTGCAAAATTGCTTTTGGATGTTGTGTCACGTCTTGCGCTGTTTTTTTTTTTTTTTTTTTAAAGATGCTAAAAATAAGACCTGTTAGTCAACTAGTCGTTTGTATACTGTGTAAAGAATGCAAATTACATATTTATGTATGTGTTAATATATGTGTGTGTGTGTGTGTGTGTGTGTATCCATCCATCCAGATGCTGAATTGGTTAATTTGAATCAAAAGAGAAAAATATCCATCCAAAAGAGAAAAATATCCAACTAAAAAAGAGAAAAACATCCATCCATCCAGATGTGTGTGTGTGTGTGTATCCATCCATCCATCCATCCATCCATCCAGATGTTGAATTGGTTCATTTGAATCAAAAGAGAAATCAAAAGAGAAAAATATCCATCCATCCATCCATCCAGATGCTGATGTGGTTAATTTGAATCAAAAGAGAAAATAATATCGATCCATCCATTCATCCATCCAGATGTTGAATTGGTAAATTTGAATCAACGGAGAAAATATTTATTTATTTTCTCCATTTTGTTTTCTCCATCCATCCATCCATCCATCCATCCAGATGCTGATTTGGTTAATTTGAATCAAAAGAAAAAATATCCATCCAAAAAGAGAAAAACATCCATCCATCCATCCAGATGTTGAATTGGTTAATTTGAATCAAGAGGAGAACATCCATCCAGATGTGTGTGTGTGTGTGTGTGTATCCATCCACCCATCCATCCATCCATCCAGATGTGTGTGTGTTTGTGTGTGTATCCATCCATCCAGGTGTGTGTGTGTGTGTGTGTGTGTGTGTGTGTGTGTGTGTATCCATCCATCCATCCAGATGTTGAATTGGTAAATTTGAATCAAAGGAGAAAATAATATCCGTCCGTCCATCCATCCGTCCGTCCATCCATCCATCCAGATGTTGAATTGGTTAATCTGAATCAAAGGAGAAAATATTTATTTATTTTCTCCAGTTTGTTTTCTCCATCCATCCATATGCTGAATTGGTTAATTTCCAGTTTGTTTTCTTCGTCCATCAATGGTGTTTTTTGTATTTTATTGTATTATCATATATATTACAATTTATTTATAATTTAGGTGTATAAATGTGTACTTTATTTAAAATAAATTACATTGATGCATTTACACAATATTTTTGAAATTCTCTACAAATGTTTAGCTTTTTTATTTCTGCGTTGACAAATGCAATGAAATGAGTTTCATGACTAAAATCAATATTATGCCTTAAAGTGATATCATATATTATTAGTTATTATTTGATTGGTGTACCAAAAGTTAAGACATTTTGAAACAAAATTGAATAAAAAATGTAAAATTATTCCAAAATGAGAACTGGAAGTCACTCGTTTACATCGTGAAGGAGTCGTGACAACAGTGTAGCATACTACGGTTTGAAAATGATATTTTTAACGAATAATAGGTGCGATACAGTGTAAATTGCATGCTATTCAGTAAATAGTTTTCAGAACACACTCTTTTCTCTCTCTGATTATGCCCTTTTGGATTAATCAAAAAATGTATCCATTTTAAGTCACAGTGAAATTGAAAACCCTTTCATTAGAGCTCAAGGGATTGCTGGTTTTGTTTCACACAACACCACTTCACTTGTAATTTCACACAACATATGACCCCCCCCCCCCCCCCCCCCCAACTCTCAGATTCTGTAGTATTTCACTGTTTCTCTTCCGCATCAGCTGTTATTTTCACCAACCAAACAGTGACAGTGCAAAATCATGCTTTGGTCTCACTTGAGGCTGTGGCACTGTCAGATCACGTCCGTCACTTTGATGAGCGGCCGACAGAACGCATCACGAAAGGGCCTGTCCTTCCGCAGGGCAGTCGAAGCCCTGTATTGTACAATTAGACTTTCATATTCGTTCTCTAACCCACACTTCGTATCTTCTACATCCAATGCAATTGTCGCGTCCCGCTGGTAGCGCACGCCTACTGCTTAGCAAAACCCCATTAGTATCTGTCAGCCATCAACCAATGATATATAATCATTTTAGACATTTAGCTGTTTGTGAAGTGCATCGACGGAAGATGAACAGACAGTTGTGTGACCGTAACAGAGGACAAGGATTATTTTGACGGGTTTTCGACCTGTGAGAAGATAATCTATTTCCTATACATGTTTCTAAAGCCCCTTTCACAAGCATTGTGGATTGTTTTCCAATGCAATGAACTTGATGCATTGTAGGTCAACTGTCCTAATGCAAAGCTTAAAGTTCAGCCTTCGAATTTTGACTTTGTTTGATCTAACCTTTCCTCAAACCACATTGTTTAATTCTTGCAAGATTTGCATGTGGTTTGTTTTAGTAAAGTAGGTAAGGATTACTGCCAAAAAGCCTTTTATGATCAGTATCATTCTGAAACATGAAACGGAAGTAATAATAGTAGTTATTTCTTACCTATTGTTATGTATATCTGAGTGAAACTGCTTCTAGATTAAGTCTTGACCAAAAATTGATGCACCTCTTGATGGATTTAAATTTTGTGATGTTATTTCCATCAAGAGGTGCATCAATTTTTGGTCAAGATCTTGTATTGACAATACACTATTCTGAGTTATATTAAAAGATTAGTCCACTTTCAAATAAAAATTTCCTGATAATTTACTCACCCCCATCCCATCAAAGATGTCCTTCTTTCTTTAGTCAAAAAGAAATGAAGGATTTTGATGAAAACATTCCAGGATTATTCTCCTTATAGTGGACTTCAGTTGGCCCCAAACGGTTGAAGGTCAAAATTACAATTTCAGTGCAGCTTCAAAGGGCTTTAAACGATACCAGACAAGGAATAAGGGTCTTATCTAGCGAAACAATCTGTAATTTTATTAAAAAAAAATAAAAAATTATATACGTTTTAACCACCTAGGATGGTTTGAGGGTGAGTAAATCTTGGGGTAATTTTCTTTTTAAAGTGAACTAATCCTTTAATGTTTTTTTTTGAAAAGTGGTTAGGCAATATGTATTCAGATTTTTGGTTTTCTTTATCTTTAAACTTCAAATCCTCACTGCTCATATAAAGTGAACATTTTGATTGTAGTGCCTCAAAGTGACTGAAAGTGTTGACTCTTTAGTAGTTGCTGTTCGTTTGTGGAAAGTAATATAGCAATCCACAGAGAGTCATTATACATTCTGCAGGTGTGCACCGCTTCTGTCAGATGGACAAAATATGGGCCTGTAGATCCCACTGGGAGACTGAAAATTGGCATCTTCAGATCACAGAGACAAACCTGTTGTATAATCAGTGATGGGAGGAAAATGGACATTGCAAGTTAAAACTCTAGTTTTGAACTGGAGATGATATTGGGATCACTGTTACACCTCAAGGCACAGCTTCAAGTGCTTGCACACATAGGTAATTGCGCAGACAACTGTACACACTAGACCAGTGAAATGGTGAGGTGTGTTCTATCCAACCGTGAACCTCAGATTTTTCCTTGTCTCTTCAAAGCTTCATGAAATGAACAAGCAGGACGTCTGAGTCATCCATTCCTGAATCATTGCCTCCATTTTTACTGTCTGAATGCTTTTAAATCATCCTTTAACCATCAGTTGGCCTCATTAAGACCGATTTTGCACCCGCGCATATAAGTGGTCCTTTCTTGTGAATGTCAAAGATGGATTTAAAGATGAGTGTGGCGAAAGAATATCAACTGATCAATATTTTAATCTGGGACTTGAATGGTGGATTGTGGATCTGCTCAGACCTTCACAAAAGCTTTTGTTTGAGGTTCTTTTTTACTTAATAAACCAAAGCACACAAAACAACTGCACTCTTTAGGGTACACTGATTTCCTGAAACAATTATTCTTTGAAACAATAATTAGCCTGAATTTAAGATTGTGTTGATGTTCAAAGAGAAAAGGAAGTATTTGGATAGCTTTTTTAACAGTAGATTAAATAAACAGTAAAGAAGACTGGTGTGAGTTTGTTCACCTTTTTTGAGGCTAGACTATAAACTAGCCATATAAATTGTATTCTCATAAATTGGATTATATATATTTGATATATATTTATTATTAGAATATTTAAGTTATTTTATTATAGTAGAATAATGCAAGTTTTCTTTCAATTTATTTATTCAGATTTAATTACATTTTTATGTATAAAAATAATGCAATGTGATTTATGGGTATTAAATGGGTATTAAAGGGATAGTTCACCCAAAAATGAACATTCTGTCATCATTTACTCTCCCTCATGTCATTTTTTTTAAACTTATATGACTTTCTTTCTTCTGTGGAATATAAAAGAAGATAATTTGAGAAATTACTCAGTATTTGGTAGCCAAATCAGTTTGGTTATCAACATTCTTCAAAATATCTTTCAGAATTTTCATTTTTGGGTAAACTATCCATTTTAATGGATTTTTTATTAATATGAATTTTTTTTTTTTTAATGAAATGATACTCCAAATAAGAAGCTAAAACTGCCAGTAGTGGTGGTAAATGTCTATATGAGTAAGTCATTGAGTCATTCATTCATTCATTCAGTTCATTCAAACAGCTGATTCATTCAGGAATTAAGTAAATAGCTCTCTTTATGAATGGGCCATTGAATCATTGGTTCACTTGATTTGTTCAAAATGTGGATTTATTCAGTAATGAAACTGCTGTGTTTGTTGCTTGGAGACACACTACAGTTTTGCTGTGGCTTTATAGGTAATGTTTTCATTGACAAAATTGAGCAAAACAGAAAATATTGTGTATAAAATATAACAATATTAAAGCTGCAGTCCGTAGGTTTCGCCTCTTTGTCGCCATCTCTGTTTGAAACCTGCAGTTGCAGTAATTTGTGGAATTATCATCTTTACATGGGTTGTGCATCGACACGGCTTCTCAGCACGGATGAATCTAATGTTTGCTGTCAGTCACCTCACTGGTGTAGATACTGTACTTCAGAATCACAGATTGTAGTCTTGGAAGTATGACCAAAATAAGAATTTTCACCGGAAAATCTCATCTGAACAAGTAACATGTCTGCCACTTTTGTTCTGACCAACTGAGAAAAAAAGCCTTACAATAAATCACGTTGCCAATGGTGATTAAATTTAATGATCGCTTAGCAAATCACTGTGCAAATTATTATTGTTATACTTTGTTCTCAAATTGTTAACAACATGAGCATTGTGTGCCTGTGTATTTAGTGTGTATTAGTGTCCAAAGTCTTTTGCTTTTGACTATGGGTGAATCTCCAGTTGTCACTTATGATTTTCGTTTGGACATTTCTGGATTACAATCCGCCATCAAAATGATAAATTTAATTATTCCAGCTGCTGTGAGAAAAGGCTATAAATGATCCACCACCTGCAGCATCCGGGTCTCCTCCTTTATGTAAACAGACGTGACGTAATGACGCAAAGGCAAACTTGTATTTCCCGCAGAAACCTACCAGTACCACTCAAATTAAAAAACATTATTATAAGCTTATCGTTGTAAATCGGGCTAAGGTAAGGATATAGTTTTGAACACTGGCTGGTTATGTACTTGCTCAAAAATTGATTTTGGATAATTTTTAACCCAAAAAAAAGTTACAGACTGCAGCTTTAACTTTTTATTTATTCTATAAAATCAATATCACATTTGCACTCATGCTATTCAGGACAAAAACAGCACTCGTGTGATATTGCGCTCGTTACTCGTGTGATTTCATATGATATAAATATGAGGGGAAAAAAACTAATTTCTGCACTCAAAAGCATTTCTGCCTCAATATCTTGAATTTTAGGGGCATCTAACTGCATCCTATAGGCTGCATCACACAGTGAGTTTTTGCCCTTGATCATGTTCAAATTATATATAGTTCAGGATAATTGGGACATTTTTTCCCCAGTATACCTGAATCCTATATTTACTTCAACCCAATACAGCTCTTGAGGAACGACATCTATACTCCAAGGTTTTCCTGAAGTGCCACAGCATCAGCTTATGCAAAGACATCATCCCAATATGGGAGAGATCTTGTGTTGGCGTGTCATATTGATTATTCTGTTCATGCCTGAGTTAATTTAACGTGCTATACTAAAAAATGGATGACGGAACATCATAAGCTTTCTCTGCCTCTGCCGCTTGTTTCCTCCGATCAGCTATGATGTGCTCATAGACTCCAGCTGTTTGATTGACAGTCTGGTTTGCACTCCTAATCCTGGAAGAGTGATTGTAGCAATCGCAGTATCATTACTGCATGATGTCCTTTGATGTTTGAGGGAGCTGACCAATCAAATAACCAATCATTATTCTTCGCCGTACACATTGCAAAATGAAGATTGAAGACAGTGCCCTGAACTAGAAATAATAAACATCATGTAAATGTACTGTAACACTGTATTTTGCAGTATTGGCTTTTATGAAGCAACACGCAATAGGCTACTCAAGCAAATTAGTCTCCAATTGTTTGATAAATGACGTCAGACTGAATCCAGATTTATTGATTTAAGCAGTTTTATAACTACTCATTTGGGTTTATGTAGGACAAGGAGTGCCACTTAAAAATAAAATGTACTGTAGGAATCAAACAATTTAATAATTCAAATAAAAATCTAAATAAATACTCACTTTTTCACAAATTAAGTTTATTTTATTATATTTAGCCACTAATTTAAATATGAATAAAACAAATAATACTTAATACTTTTTAAATTTACAAAAATAAAACATGAAATGTCTATTTATTTAGTCAGTTTTCTATTTTATAATGTTTAAAGACATTTTAAAACATGCATTAAACAGTTTTGATATTTTATTGTTTTAATTGTTTATGAATCATTTTAAATTAACAAATAAAACATGAACGAAATACTTTAAAATATGTCTAATCTGTAGTTAAATAAATATTTGTTAATTAATTTTATAAAGCATGAAATATTTAATATTTAATAAAATAAAAAATTAAATAAATAATTTATTATTTTATTGTGATATTTAGTCACAATTAAAACAATTTAAATGTCTATTAATGTTTTTTTAATGAAATAAAAAAAATTCTGTTGTATTTAACTACATTTAAATGTCTATTAATTTGTTTCAGTCATTTATGTATTTACCTTTTTATGTATGAATTATTACATTGATAATTTATTCTTTTGTTTTATGTTGTTTTAAGTGGCACTTCTAGTCGTTTTCTCCATATGTATTCTGTTATATGTAGAATAATTATCATTTGGATGTCAATGTGATTCCTCTCATAAAGTAAATTAAATTTCATGGTGATCACTCAGGTTTGTAGTAGCTCTTAATGGTGACTCCAGATGAATGTTTTATATTTTAAATCATTTTGAAAGAAAAAAAATGACCATAAAATGACCACAAAGTCACTTTACATGGCTTTGTGTCATGCCTAAAGCCTGCTGTTGTCACTTAAACATGTTTAACAGAAACCCTCCCACTGCTCTTCTGGAGTTTGTTGGATTTTCTTAACAACAACAATAAAAAAAAAAAAAACGTTTTTTTGCCGACTTTCAAATCTCCCCCAGTTTGCAGAGATTCCAGCTTCCGGCAAAAGTCGATTACATAACATCCGTGCTGTTTACAGATGAGATGACTCACTGTTGAGACACTGAGAGCATTTTGAGCTGTCGTCACTGCATTCGCTGTATACATATGTGGGAAATCAGGGTAATACAGCATCACGTTATGGTGCGACATACTAAGCATTGAGAACAGAAGGAATGATATCTGAGTCTCTTCGATGCAAACGCGTTCGATTGAGCTTGACAGCTTATGGCTATGCTGGGTGACAGAATGAAACTCTTAAATGTCCTTTCAATCCACGAGGGACTCTCTCTCCCCCAGCCACGGCCTCCCCCGACGTCATCCTGATGTATGAGTCTCCTCATCCTTCATGGCAGGCAGGCAGTACACTCAGTTAGTGATGGGACTCTGCGATACAGCCAATAGACACTGGTGCTGAATCTGGTCAGCCGAGGCATAAATCAAATTGAAGGCATTGAGGTTTGGGATTATTTATGCCTTTTCAAACGTATATGAGATGGGGACTATACATTCTTGTGTTGCACGAGAGGTGAATAAAAGGTGAAATCGAATGGGTTTTGAAAGAAATCTGAGTTGTTGTTTTTTTTGTGTGTACTAGTTTGTGATGTCAGTTTTGAAAAAAATATGCCAGTGTAGCTTGTTGCTGACATACAAATATGAGCCATTGTGGCACACTGCAAAATAATCATTTTTGTTTTCTAGTAAAAATATCTAAACTAGGGGCAGTCAGTTGATTTAAATTCCAAATTATTTACATTTGTATGTGCCAATAATTCTTCACAATTAACAAATAATTGTGTGTGTGTGTGTGTGTGTGTGTATGTATGTGTGTGTGTGTATATATATATATATATAAAAATGACGTCATTTCAAACAAAAATGTGACCCTGGACCACAAAACCAGTCATAAGGGTCAATTTTTTTAAATTTATCATATGAATGCTGAATAAATAAGCTTTCCATTGATGTATGGTTTGTTAGGATAGGACAATATTTATCCTGGATACAACTATTTGACAATCTGGAATCTGAGGGTGCAAATCAATATATTGAGAAAATCGCCCTTAAAGTCCTTAGCAATGCATATACACTCATAAAATTAATTTTTGATATATTTACGGTAGAAAATTTACAAAATATCTTCATGGAACATGATCTATTCTTAATATCCTAATGATATTTTGGCATAAAAGAAAAATTGATAATTTTGACCCATACAATGTATTGGTTATTGCAACAAATATACCCGTGCGACTTATGACTGGTTTTATGGTCCAGGGTCACAAATGTTGTCATTTCGATTAAAAATGTTGTCGTTTTGAACAAAAATGTTGTTGTTTTGAACAAAAATGCAGTCGTTTCAAACAAAAATGACAATTTTGAACAAAATTGGGCCAAAGCGAAGTTCATTTGGAGTTTATTTCAGGAGTTCGAAACAGCTTGCCAAAGCTGCCTATGATAAACACCTCCGCACTACCATTGGTCCGTGGCGATGGTGTAATAGGTGGGTGTGCTCTGACTTCTTTGACATGGAAATCTTCTACGGTTCATTTCTTCTGTTCAGTCTGTCGAGGTCAGATGTCCCTGAGTAAATACATAAATGCACCGGAGAGCCGCTTTATAGTAGAAACTAAAGCTGTAATTCTAATTGAAAAAGACACTGACACTGTTTTTTTTTTTTCATATTCAATCCTGTAAAGCTGCTGCTTTAAAGCAATCTATTGTATAAAGTGCCGTATAAATAAATGTGACTTAACTGGAATGCCAAATTGAAGATCTCGTGCAAACATATCATCTCAAATGCTTTCTTAACTACTGTTTTCTGATCGCTGTCATTTTTGTTGTGTTTATTTGGTATTGAGAGGAAAGCGTGCAGCACATATTTACGCATTCATCTAAACGTCGCTCTCAGCCATGTGAGTGGCGTCGGATGTTCGCTAACAGTGAACCGCTGCTTACGTATTTCGAACATCTTTTTACCCTAATCGAAAAACGAAAATAAACGTCATCAGGAGTATATCGGGCCTTTAATTAAGTCTTTTACTTAAAGGGATAGTTCAGCCAAAAATTAAAATTTTGTCATCACTTACTCACCCTCATGTTGTTCCAAACCTGTATGAGTTTCTTTCTTCTGTTTAATAGAAGATATTTTAAAGAATGTTGGGCCCCATTGATTTCCATAGTAGGAAATAAAATGCTATGGAAGTCAATGGCTAATGTCAACTGTCTGATTACCAACATTCTTCAAAATATCTTCTTTTGTGTTCAACAGAAGAAAGAAACTTTTACAGCTTTGGAAAGACATGAGGGTGAGTAAGTGATGGCAAAATTTAAATTTTTGGGTGAACTAGCCCTTTAATTGATCTTGCTGTGGAGACCAAGACAGAAATACTGATTAAGAACAGGATTTTTGCAGTGCAGCACTATCAGCATGAAAAGCTTTAAAGCATGACAGTGTTAGTCACAGTTAGTAGCTACATCTGAGTCTGACCCTTCGTTTTAAAGTCCTAGGTTGAGCTGTTTCTCTGACGCAAATATATTCCTAAAGCGTTCTCTGTTTCCTGCCACCCTTCAAGCACTTCTCTCACAGGTCAGCACATGGACATGAGAAGATCAGTTATACAAGACACTGATTATGGATGTGAAAGCTAATAAAAAGGGCATTTAACTGATTTGTGGGGTCAACAAATTTGGCTTGAGTAAATGTATTGATTTTCCGATTAATTTTTTCACTTGACCAAACTGAATCAATTTTTTAAAATATATTCCTTTTTTCACTAGAGGCATTATATACCATTAAATATCAGTTACTACAGTGATTGTTCCTACAATAAATATAACATAACATTTCAGCAATGTTAAGTTGACTGAACAAACACTAAAGCTGACAATACTTATTTTTAGTAGAAACAACTCAGTTAAATTAAGTTCATGTAGTTACATGAGTATTTAAGTAATGTGAACAAGGATGGTTTGAGTAAAACTAACAACAGTGAATTTTTTTTTTTTTTTTTGAGTGATAAAGACACTTGATCAGCTTTTGAATTAATTTGAGATGTAATTGAATTTATTTTGAATCAAGTCAGACTTAATCAGAATCTAATTGAATATGGAAATTGGTTTAAATACTCAGTCCTTCTCATAGTGTCGGATTATAATATTTCGGTGGCTACTTCATTGGGAGTTTTTTCAGTCAAATGTATGTTTCCTCCTTTAAATGAAGGATCACCTTATTTGCCCTGGTTTCCCAAGGCATTTGAGGCATTCAATCCATTACGGTTCACCTACGATGTGATGAATCATCGATTTAATCACTCAGAAGAATGTATAGTCATGAGTGAAGGGCCATTTCCTGCATCATGTTCTAAAACGCAATGCCTCATGTTTGCTGGCCGAATCCCCTGGGTCGTCCGATATAGGCTCGTTCACTTCAGAGCACCCATATCTCACATATCCCTTCACCTATACTCACCCTGAGAGCTGTATACCTCCATTCAAACATTAGCAATTCAGCGCACAGAGCGGTACTGGGCTTCAAGGTTGGACTGACCGCAGATTAGAGGGAACACAACCCCCCCGTCACCGAGTGTCAGTGAGGCTGCAGGCGATTACAGGCAAATTTCAACCCTTCAGCCCTGGCACTCATCAACCCCTCAAACACTTCCACAGATGGTACACAAGGGCAGGGCCTCGGTGTCAGCCTTCATCCAACTTCAACCCGCAGAGAGTCATTTGTGATGACTGGAAATATATTTGAACACTCAATTCTTTTATTAGTTTCCCTGCTTACCTTTTACACTTTCTTGAGAACTTTTCAAATCTCTCTGCTGTTTGGTCATCAGTACTTTTTTATTGTTTGATGTTTGGTCTGTTGTTCATTCAAATGTATTGAAATAACTAATTTATTTGCAAGGAAGTGACATTTTAGCCCCGCCCTCCCAAACTCACGGCATTGGTTGAGTCATTCTTACTGTGTCAAGCTGCTCTATAGATGTATATTCTATATATATATATATATATATATATATATATATATATATAGGTATATATGGCGAGATAATGCCAGGTTTATTATTCAACAGGTGATGATAGTATAATAATTAGTAATAATTAAATCTCAAAGTATTTAAAATAAACACTTAGTTAAAACAATATATACATAATTAGTAATAACAAAATATTATAAACAATAATTATAATAGTAATACTTAGTAATAAAAAATAAAGTATTCATATTAAATGATTTGTTAAAACTATATAAATAACATACACTCACATATATATATATATAATAACATATAATAATAATAATAATTAAATTATTAATATATATAATATAATCAATTAAATAATTATTGTAATATTTATTAGTATATTAATTTATTTAATTATTTATATTATTATTATATTAGTAATAATAAAATATTTATATGACAAATTACTGAAAAATAAATATAATAAAATAATATAGTTATAATTTATTTAAATTATACTATATTATATTTTTCTTAATATTTATTAATATAAAAATTTATATAAAGTGTCAACTAAGAACTCCTTTACTCTGGATAATTAACTATAGTGTGTGGACTTTTCATTGTTTTTGTGCAATTTTTCTCTTAACGGCAAATAGATGTTTGGTATTTGATTTAGATTTATGTTGCTGCATCACAAATCATTATTGTGAATGTGGTTTCTGCACACTGTTGTTGAAATGATTCTTGTCTAACGCTTGTCTGAGTATATCTGGAGCATCAGTTGTTGTCAGGGCTTTGTTTAGCAGGTGGGGATGTCATTCGCAATCCAAGTGATCCAAAGAGATGCTATGCTGCTGACGACTTTAACACAGAGAATTCTTGAGGAGATGAATCGAAACAGCAAGAGGCTGAGAATGGGCTGCCGTGGTTGATGACTATGGAGTAAAGCCATAGCAGCGCTCTGAGAGGCAGACTGCCTTTTGTATCCTTGCAGTTGATTGGCTTTGACAGGGAATTTGAACAGGATGGCGGCGCCTGTAAGTGTGAAACAGTTGCACCTGAAAGATTGTTTCACATGGAGATGGTTTCATGGGAAGGTGAAGCTGATATAAGGAGGTAATCAAACAGAGAAATGAAAACAGGTAAAGCTGGACACAATTTTCTCTCATCATTTCTCACAATCATATCAGCCGTAATCGCATGAGAGAGAGAGTGTGTGTGAGAGAGAGGGGGGGATACTAAGCCGGTTTCTATGCCCTGTTATAATCAGATTTACCCCATGGATGTATTTAATCAGGGCTCTTCAGGTAGTCATCTGAACAGATGTATTAGCCAGGGCAGATCATCAGCACCAAACAAAAATGGAGAGAAAACAGACGAAAAATATTTACTGTTTTCAACAGGGTTCCTGGAATCTATTCCAGGGTCATGGAATTTCTGGAATATCATGGAATTTTAAAAGGTCTATTCCAGACATTGAAAGTCAGGGAATTCTTTTTTTTTTTGTCCAAGTCATGGAATATAAGGGATTTTTGTTTGTTACTTTAAATTTTAGTTTCCATTTATCAAAATGCAATTTTTCTATACCACATTTTTTTTATTGCATTGTTTCACGTGTTTTGCGTATTGTTATGGTTAGGCTATTTTTCAGCTGCATTTTATTCCTTTCCCGCTCGTCAACTTAAGTCAAATGCAGTCACCTATACCTGTTAACTAAGGTGAACATGCCAGGAAAATGTAAATTTCAAGAGCTTTGGCTACAAAATGACCACTTCAAAGACTAACCAGTCGCGACACAACAAAGGTTTTTGAAATGGTTTGTATATTTCTGGGATTTTGCAGCTAATAGTTCAGGTCATAGAGAGGGAACAAGGACATAAATGCACAAAGAAAAGTAGGCTATTTATTACTTACAGTTTGAATGTTCTTGTTTCCTTTTATTTATTTTCAAACTCTGAGGTAAATTATCCGTTGTTGCTCTCATAGTGGCTATTAAAGTAGTGCCAAATGATAATCAAGCTCAAACCATTTGAATATTAAGCAAAGCTCAAACAAGTATATTTCATGACAAAGATTGTATCAGTCACTGAGTATGTATTTTGAATAATGTTTTATGGTTTAATTTTATTTAGTTTAATTTCGTTGGTTTTCGTGTTTAGCTGCGAACAGAGCCCGCCCACACGCTGTTATGATTGGCTGTGATTTATGATTGATTTTGTCGTCTTGTAGCTTTGTCACGTCTGGTTAGGACACGGTAAGCTAAGAAAAAAAAAAAAAAAAAGGACACTGTAAGCTGCCTTTTCACTGCACGATTGTCGCATTTCGCCCCCTAGTGGCAGTCGCACAATTTTCAAATTGGTTGTGCGTAGCCGTTACCTTCGTTTATTTGTAGAATGAATAAATATGAATAAATTAATAAATGCATATTGGATAAACTACCAACATTACTTCTGAAGGAAAAATATTATGGGACTTAATTATTTAATAATTATTAATGATTTATTTCAGACTTAAATAATCATAACCATTTACAGAAATAGCCTAGTGTCCAAGACGGTCAGAAAATCCTCTAAAGCGTTTAACCCCTGAAATTATAAAAACTATAAATTCATTTCTGTAGAAATAGTACAGAAAAATATCAGTGCATTTAACGGGTAAAAGCGCAAAAAAAAAAAAAAGTAGTGTGTATGAGTGTTTAACTCAGTTTTGTACTAAAAACGTCTGTGAACAAGTAAATAAAGCTTGCAAATGGATGGATTTAAACTACTGTCTGTGGCTGATTTTTGTCTGCTCAGTGCTCAGCACAACAGCGGCCTGTTTTTCCGTTCATTATAGGTCATGGAAATTCAGCTTTTTAGTCAGTGAAAGTCAGGGAATTTGACATTTGGCTTAGAGTGCGAACCCTGTTTCAAACACTAACACTATTTACTGTTTTCTTTAACACTAATCAACTATATATATATATATATATATATATATATATGCTGCTATATATATCATTTAGGCATAACATCATGACCACTGACAGGTGAAGTGAATAACACTGATTATGTCTTCATCACGTCACCTGTTAGTGGGTGGGATATATTAGGCAGCAAGTGAACATTTTTTCCTCAAAGTTGATGTGTTAGAAGCAGGAAAAATGGGCAAGCGTAAGGATTTGAGCGAGTTTGACAAGGGCCAAATTATGATGGCTAGATGACTGGGTCAGAACATCTCCAAAACTGCAGCTCTTGTAGGCTGTTCCCATTCTGCAGTGGTCAGTATCTATCAAAAGTAGTCCAAGGAAGGAACAGTGGTGAACCGGCTACAGTGTCATGGGCGGCCAAGAATCATTATAGCGAGGGCTGGCCTGTGTGGTCCGATCCAACAGACGAGCTACTGTCACTCAAATTGCTAAAAAAAATTAATGCTGAAAGCCGAAAGCACTAACAGTGGGCATGTGAGTATCAGAACTGGACCACGGAGCAATGGAAGAAGGTGGCCTGGATGTTACTTTGACACGTACCACCTACCTAAACACCCTCTCATGGAAACAGTATTCCCTGGTGGCTGTGGCCTCTTTCATCAGGATAATGCACCCTGCCATAAAGCAAAAATGGTTCAGGAATGGTTTGAGGAGCACAACAACGAGTTTGAGGTGTTGACTTGGCCTCCAAATTCCCCAGATCTCAATCCAATTGAGCATCTGTGGGATGTGCTGAACAAACAAGTCCGATCCATGGAGGTCCCACCTTGCAACTTACAGGACTAAAGGATCTGCTGCTAACATCTTGGTGCCAGATACCACAGCACACCTTCAGGGGTCTAGTGGAGTCCATGCCTCGATGGGTCAGGGCCGTTTTGGCAGCAAAAGGGGGAAAAAATGGTTGACTACTTGACTTTGGAAATATGTGTACTGTATCTAAATATTAATATAAAATATGCACATGCCCAGCACAAAGTCAGTGTTTACACTTTTTGGGGAATAAAACCTACTTACGGCTGTCTTAGCATATATACATAATGTTGCATAATGTTTTCTGAATGTTGCAAATTGATTTTTAGATTACAAGATTTGTGCTCCAAAAGAAAGAAATCCTGTCTTCAAAATATTTAAGGCGAGAACTGTACATTAATTCTATCTGATTAATAAGCTATAAATATTCATGATGCACATGAAAATCAGCACTGCTTCCATTTCATTTTCTCAGTGTCATGTTCAGGCCTTTGTCAGCATACAGACGCAGGTATTTGCGTTGAGCGCACACATTTGTATTGACTCGGTCAGCGATTATTTTCCCTGGACATATAAAAGCACGTTGTCAGAACCCTGAGATCACACCTCCGTGGAGGTCTTTACGATTTTGCGATGATTCACATATTTGTAATGTCACAGATGGATATGGAATTGGTGAATTTAGTTAACGGTGATTAATTGATGTTAGACAAATTCTAAATTTAAAGTGTTAGTTCACCCAAAAAAGAAAATTCTGTCATTAATTACTCACCCTCATGTCGTTCCACACCTGTAAGACCTTCGTTCATCTTCAGAACACAAATTAAGATATTTTTGATACAGTGGTATGCGAAAGTTTGGGAACCCTACAGTTTGGGTTGTTCATGAGTCTCTTGTTTATTCTGAGCAGTTAAACTGAGCTCTGTTCTTCAGAAAAATCCTCCAGGTCCTGCAGATTCTTTAGTTTCAAAGGTTCAAACATCATACACTGTAAATAGTGGTTCGGAGCATGTAAACTGCCAAAGTCACGTGATTTCAGTAAACAAAGCTTTGTTACGTCATAAGTATTTCGAAATTTCAATGGTTCACGTGACTTTGGCAGTTTGATACACGCTCCGAAACACTGATTCCAAAAAAAAAAAAAAAATTTGCGAAGCTTCATGAAGCAGTATTTTAAAAATCGCCCATCACTAGATATTGTTAAATAAAGTCCTTATTTTGTTTATTTGGCGCAAAAAAAGTATTCTTGTCGCTTCATAACATTAAGGTTGTACCACTGTAGTCACATGAGCTGTTTTAAATATGTCTTTAGTACCTTTCTGGGGGTTTGAAAGTGTTAATTATCTTGCTGTCAATGCAGGCCTCACTGAGCCATCAGATTTCATCAAAAATATTTTAATTTGTGTTCCGAAGATGAATGAAGGTCTTACGGGTGTGGAACGACATGAGGGTGAGTAATAAATGACAGAATTTTTGGGTGAACTAACCCTTTAATTTGTTGTCAAAAGTTTTAATCCATGACCTAACAGGAATGTTAGCTGTTAGCATTTAATGCTAAAAGCAAGAGAAACCAAGTCCATCCATCCAGATTATGCACAAAATATCTTCTCAGCATTAGGCTGTCATTTCAGGGGAGCCACTGAATTTGTAAAAGGACTCACAGGTACTATATTTAGGCCCATTGCTGGTGAAATGATGATCCTTGAATATTTAAATGTTCTAGACACAATGTGCCATTCCTGTCTGCATATTACATAAGCTGTGTGCGATGCACTTGTCTCTCATTTCCCAATCTCTCTCTCACTTAGTAAAAATATTAGTTTTGTCTTACTTTCATAATTCAGCGGTACCTTGGCCTCTCCAAGCAGCACATATGGTCTGTCATTTTAGCCCCAAAATCAAAATGGACTTTTCTTGTTCAAAGAGTTCACACTATCTGAGAAATACACTCCAGTCGCCTTTGATTTCCAGATACGAGGTAATGCATATCTGTCTTCTGAATCTGAAATGAGCTCCCTTACTTCATGGTGGAAAAGTGTTATTTAGGTGTGCCCAAAAAATCAGACAGATATAGGCAAATGCTTTTATCAGCACTGGCTTGAAAGCTTTCAATATTATATAAGCAAATACATAGAAGCTAAAAATCTCTTGGGACTGCTTCAGTTGGGGACATGGCCCAACGGGTACAGCATGTACTGCTTGTGCGGCCGATTGGAGTTCTGGTCTGGCTCAAGTAATTGCCTGATCCTGTGAAAAAAAAAATTAGTTTAAACCAGCCTATTATTGGCATCCATCCATCTATCCAGGCTAGTTACACTCTAAAAAATACTGGGTTGTTAAAGAAAACGTAAGTGATCACCTGTGCCCATGTGACGGTGAATAACCACTAAGAAATAATAAAGAATTGCTGGTCTATCAGATGTTTAGTGGCTTTTACTGGTCAACCAGCTGAAAATGTGTCCAGGAACCTCCTTTAGCATTCTTGCAGTGCACAAAGTAAGCATTGTTAAAAAGTGCTTTATTTTGTTGTATGTGTCTAGTTATGTTTGGAAATATTATGGAAATTATAATGAAAATTATGTCTGGGCATGTATAAAATTTGTTCCTGACAGTTTGATTCATTGTGATGAAGTCAGTTTAGCAATTGTATGGCAATAATAGCCAGAATGATGTCTGATTGGACCAATGTTTTTACATGATTATGAATATGCTTTATCTCAGCAGATGGTTTAGCTCCTGTATGACTGATTGAGTCTCTGCAGTCATGTTGCTAGTGTTTGGCTAACAGTTTTCTTATATTGGATGAGTTTTAGCTAGACTTTTAATCCAAACCTTGGTAAGATGATTGAGTAACTTTGCTGTTCTGTAAAACGAGGCTGTGAGAGGTAGACTTGGACTGCTTCCCAAATCAGAGGTCACATCTCTCAAAGGCTACATTTGAAGGCCGATTGCATCACAGTGGTGCAACGAAGGCGGTCCCAATTCGAAGGCTCCTTCGAATGCAGCCTACAAATGTGTCCTTCGTTTTCCGTGCCACGAAGGATAGAATGAGAGCTGATTGGCCATTGTGTTTGAAAGCAGGTGTCTACCAGTGGATCCCTAATATATCCACTGTTAGACGGATCCGCTGACACTGTGTCTACACTGGACGCGAGTGGTGCAACGCAACACGTCAAAAGACAATAGAACCCATTATAATCAGTGATATTGTCTACACTGGATGCGGCGCGATGCGACGCGACAAGTTCCCGACAGTAAACGGATTCCTCGTTCTATTTTTGACATAGTCCAAGCGCTTTGCAATGGTCGATCTGTCGCGTTCGGTGTTGACAGCTTTTAGCTGTTGCGGTGCGGCACAATACGATGCGAAAAAAGTCACGTCTGGTGTAGATACGGTGTGATAGACGCCTGCTTAGACACTCAGTGAAGAGTGTCAAAGATGTCTATTTACAACATGTTTTTGAAGGGTTGATCATTGTAGCCAATCACAGACATATCTGTTGAGCGTGTGAACACTATGGCCAATCAGAGGTGTTTAAGAATCTGCTCAACAGCGCTCAAAATGCTAGGGGGAAATGCTGGTATCATCACATTTTTAAAGTTCCAGTATCGAAGTCGGTACTTTTGACAACCCTAAAATGGACCAAGGTGAACATATTTAGACAAGTTGTAAACCCTGTTTTGTTTTCAAACAGTTGAATATAACTTTCAAAAACGTCTAGTAGAAATGTTACTGTCGCTCGTCAACAGCAGCTGTCACAGTTGCTAAGCGACAAGAACAGTCTTCCATAGGCTAGACTGTCCCATTTGACAACGTTCGGTTCGACCTTTGTGGACTTCGAATGCGTGGCCTTTGAAATCTGCATCATTCGAAGAATTTAATCTCTGAATTGGGACACAGCTTTACAGTCTTTACAATGGCACACACTGTATAAAAGTCCTGGACCACTTTTAGACCTTTTTAAAACTGTTTTTATGGAGATTTTGTCATCTGAACAGTCAGTATGTTGTATGTCCATTGAACACCCTGTACTTCTATCCCTCACAGCCTCGTTTTCATTCAAATTACCGGTTGGTAATTTAAAAATAACTGTCATCTGTTTTTCTGCTAATTTGGCAATGAACTGTTGTGACAGGCATCACAAAGTATTTATTTGTGGTTATTTATTTATGGCTTTTATGGCACTGTGTTGATAAAATGTGACTTTAAATATGGGTCATTTAATTTTTGCTCATTAAAGACAAAGTAATG
Source organism: Elopichthys bambusa (assembly GCA_037101425.1). NCBI lineage: Eukaryota > Metazoa > Chordata > Actinopteri > Cypriniformes > Xenocyprididae > Elopichthys > Elopichthys bambusa. Next base: position 11,325,304 of record CM074455.1, read on the forward strand.
CACAGATGGATTTGTCAGGTAAGATGACAGATAACAAGCAATAAATACAGGCAACAAAATTCTGAGTGGAAAAATTAATGGAAATTTTTTTTTAACTGTTTTCAGAAATAACAATAGAATAAGGTTATACAATAGTGTTTTTCTTTCAGGCCTGGGAAGTCATGGAAATGTTAAATATAGGTTGACATAAGGTTGATGATTCTCCCAGCAGTATTTAATATTAATTTCGTGTCTTCTCAGAAGCTAACTGTTATTATTGATTATGATCATTAGCCTCATCTGATGATCAGTTACATCTATACTCGCATTTTGAAGTAAAATCAAATCTTGTTAATCACCCACTTGAATAATCTTAAATTGTCTTTTGAATTGCTAGAATTAATAAGAATGCTAAATTAACAAAAGGCTTTTTAATGGCTCACGATTCCCATTGGCATTGATCACCTGATCATTGGTCATTTCTTTGGCATGATGGGAAGGTCATTAAAGCCAACATGTAAAAGCAAACAGCAGGGATGGACGGTTTTTCTCATGGTAAAGTTCACAAGCAAAAAGCTTGATTTATTTATTTTCCTCTTCAGAGTGAGAGTTTTGTGAAATCAGAGACGATTTGGTTGAGAGCTCAAGGGACTGGATTATGATATCGTTGCTAAGTATGTGTCTTGCAAATCCCCAGTGCCTGATTTCTTAAGAATGTTTGATTACCCTCAGAAGACTCAGCCTCAGTTAATGCATTAATTATGCGCCGAATTTACATAAACAGTCAATATGGAACTTGGAAACGACACAGTTTTCAGAGTTACTTTATTACTTGGTGATTTGTTTGACCTGACTGTTTGTCAATATTAGGTTTTGAAAGTGCAGGAAGTACCACTGTATTAACATTTTTTGGAGGATCCATATATATATATATATATATATATATATATATATATATATATATATTTTTTTTTTTTATGTTTAAAAAAAGTATCTTGTGCTCTCCAAGCTGCATTTATTCGATCAAAATATATAATTTTTTTAAAAATAAAATATTTTCAATGTGTAATTTATTCTTTCAGTGTCACATGGTTCTTCAGAAATCATTCTAATATGCTAATTTGCTGCTTTCTAAAAAACAGTTGTGCTGCTTAATGTTTTTATGGAAACTGATATTTTTTTCTGGATTCTTTGATGAATCAAAAGTTTAAAAGAGCAGCATTTATTTGAAAAACTTTTGTAATGTACACTAACAATTCAGTTTTCCTGCAATAAAAAATAAGCAATATTGTGAATTTTGTAATCATTTTTATTTTATTAATATTTTATTTGGCCATTAACTTTATTTAAACTTCAGAAGATAATGACAGTCTGATTCATTTCTGTGAATAAGCTCAAACTGTCCATTTCAGTGAATCCATTCAAAAATATAAAAAAGATATGCAGAAAAATATTGCTGTTTAACATTCTTCAATTTAAACTTCATTGTTATTGTATTTTACATCTTGCATTGAAATATGCAAATCGCATATTTTATATTCATTATGTACAATGGACATTTTTCAGCTCTTTTTCTAGAATCATGTTTATTTCTTATTCAAATAAACCAATAAATGAAATAAAATACATTTAAAATCTACTTGGCTAAATACCATGGTATATGATTATGATGGTCTTTTACCAGCATTGTGATAATATATGTGTTGTTTTGTCTGCAGGCACGACGAGACAGCCCAAAGAGGGGGAGGTCCCAGGTGTGGACTACAACTTTGTAAGCGTTGAGCGGTTTATGGAATTAGAGAAAAGTGGAGCCTTGTTAGAAAGTGGAACATACGAAGGTAAGTGAAATTCCCTGATAAACCTCCCACATCTCCATTAATCATTACCACTTGAAATAAAGCTTATGCCACACCTGTTACGCCATAGTGGCCTGGAATATGAATTTTCCTAAATTTGCTCGATGCTACCGCAAAAGAGAGCGTGTATGTCTTTGACATTGAGCAAAGGTATTCAGAACTAGTGCAGTTTGGTCTCTTGAGGACCGACTGAGGTGTGTGGACTACTTTCAGACACAGGTTTCATTTCTCCTCATGAGGAGAGGAGATCCTTCCCATGATTCTGTGAGGCACAGCATCATTCATAACAGCTTCAGTCAGGCACTTTGAGAATAACTTTATGTTCACTCTAATACTGCAGAGCAATATAAATTGCATTTAAATAGCTTTGACAAATTACATTTAATAGGGATCATTTTGATTACCTATGAAATCACCTAAAACTCATTTAAAGTTAATATTTAAAACACTATTAATTTAATAACACAGTTAAATGTAATCTTTAGCAAGATTCAATGATTATACATTTTTATAATCATTGAATCAGCTGTTTATCAGTAATGGCCAAAAATGTAATATATATAAATTATAATTTAATATTTTCAAATAGAAATCCGTTATTTACTGTTATATTACTGTTTTTAATGTATTGTTGATCAAATAAATGCAGCTTGGTGAGCTTAAGAGACTCCTTTCAAAAACATTTTTTGAACGGTATAAATGAACCAAAATTTTGCATGTGCAAATATTTATCCAATCAAATGCTTTCTAGAATGAGAATGTACCATCTTCCTCTGACTAGCAATAGCTATTATTAAAACATGCTTCATGTCAACACAAAAAAACCAACTGTGTTTGTCATTAAATAGGATATAGAATATTTAAATAGAAGTCAGCACAACTGTGGGTATATTGATTTTATAGGTTTCATGTGTTCTTGTTTGAGGTGATTTCATGTCACTTTAAGTTAACCCACTCCCAGTCTATGATTCTGGGTCACAGGCTGTAATTTAAATGAATCTATGAACTTCACCTCTTCTGTTTCTGTCTCTACAGACCTGCAAATGAATTCATAAATCCTTTGCCTTACCCACACAGGAGCTCGGTTTTTAATCATTAAACAGATTTCCCTGGATACACATGATTTCTTTTCAATTTTGAATGAAACGATTGAGTCACCAGTGAACAAGGGTGCCGTAACAGCAAACATCACACAGAAAAAAATAACTCCAGCAAAGTTCATGAACAAAAAACATGATTGAAAAGTTACTTGAAAAGTCAGACTTCACCTTTTTTTTTTTTACATGCCAAGGAGATATGGAAGCATTTTTAAGTCCACAATTTTTTTTGTTTGTTTCTAGATAACTTCTATGGCACGCCAAAGCCTCCTGCCGAACCCACGCCGATGCTGTTTAATGTGACGGACCAACTCTTGCCCGGTGCCCGACCCAGTGCAGAGGGAAAAAGGAAGAGAAACAAGTCCGTCAGCAACATGGAGAAAGACAGCATTGAGCCACCAGAAGAAGAGGAGGAAGAAAGCCCTGTCGTCAATGGCAACGGCATCGCCATCACACCAGGTTACTACCTACCACTGTTACCAAGATAGTTTAGAGTGACCCAGCTGAGTCAATTATGAATGTGGGCTTCATTGTTGGTGCGACTCATTTCTAATGAAAGACATTTCAGAGTCTGGTGCTTTATTTCAACTCTGTTGTTCGTAACTTCAAGATGAGGTTTTGAATCATACTGAGCAATTGAGGCTCTTAAAAATATGGCTGGTGGCCTTTTTTTGTAGTTGTTATTTTCATTAGAACATTTTAATATATGGAAAATGCCATAAGCATACATGTCCATGAACATTTCTGATGCAGATCTTTAAATCAGTGTTTTGATTTAAACCACTGAAACATGTGTCCTAACTTCTTTGATGCTCTCCAGATGGAATTTGAGGGACTTTGACAAGCAACTTCTTCCAAAAACTCTTCCTTGTCTATGTTCCATTGTAAAAAAAGAAGTACACTTTAGCGTACTAATAAAGAGTTAGTTCACACAAAAATGAAAATTCTGTCATTAATTACTTACCCTCATGTCGTTCCACACCCGTAAGACCTTCATTCATCTTCAGAACACAAATTAAGATATTTTTGATGAAATCCAATGGCTCAGTGAGGCTTGCATTGACAGCAAGATAATTAACACTTTCAAACCCCCAGAAAGGTACTAAAGACATATTTAAAACAGTTCATGTGACTACAGTGGTTCAACCTTAATGTTATGAACGACGAGAATACTTTTTGTGCGCCAAAAAAATAACGACTTTATCCAACGATATCTAGTGATGGATGATTTCAAAACACTGCTTCATGAAGCTTTACAAATCATTTGTTTCGAATCAGTGGTTCGGAGCGTGTATTAAACTGCCAAAGTCACATGATTTCAGTAAACAAGGCTTTGTTACATTATAAGTGTTTAGAAATGTTTCGAAATTTCAATGGTTCACATGACTTTGGCAGTTTGATACACGCTCTGAACCACTGATTCGAAACAAAAGATTTGTAAAGCTTCATGAAGCAGTGCTTTGAAATCGCCTATTACTAGATATTGGTGAATAAAGTCGTTATTTTGTTTTTTTGGCGCACAAAAAGTATTCTCGTCACTTCATAACATTAAGGTTGAACCACTGTAGTCATATAAACTGTTTTAAATATGTCTTTAGTAGCTTTCTGGGCATTGTAAGTGCTAATTATCTTGCTGTCAATGGAGACATCGGATTTTATCAAAAACATCTTAATTTGTGTTCTGAAGATGAACGAAGGTCTTACAGGTGTGGAACGACATGAGGGTGAGTAATAAATGACAGAATTTTTGGGTGAACTAACCGTTTAAGAAAATCATATACTTTAGAAGAATATACTGTACTATGGAAGCTTGTAAAACAATTTAAAAGATAATTGCAAATTTTTATCTCACAATTCTGACTTTTGTTTCTCACAATTGTGAGTTTATATCTCAATTTCTTGCAATTCTAACTTTTTTCTTAGAATTGCAAGTTTATGTCTCGCAATTCTGACTTTATAACACGCAGAAATGCGAGATATAAACTCAAATATAATATAAAGATATAAAAAGTCAGTCTTTTTTTCCTCAGAATTGGACTTTAAAACTTGCAATTGCGAGTTTATATCACGCAATTTTGAGAAAAGAAGTCAGATTTGCGAGGAAAAAAGTCAGAATTGTGAGGGGAAAAATGTCAGAATTGTGAGATAAAAAGTCGCAATTACAATTTTTATTTTTTTTATCATGTAGTGGAAACAAGCTTCCATATATACTTAAGTGTGAACTGAATGTAATACTTTTTTTTTGGACACTTAATTGCAATTAAATTAAGTTGTATTATAGTTTAAATTTATATTAAATGCAATTAGTTTAAGTTTTTAAAGTGATTTTTTTAAATCCACTTAAGTAAGACTTAAGTGCATTTTTATATGTAATTCTACAGTACTTATAGTACTTGTTGTCTTTGAAATATGGTTAAAGTGTACAGCCAAATGTACTGACAAGCATTTATGTTAACTAAAATATACTTTAATGTAATTTCTGTTGAAACTTGAATGTCATGCAATTTATTTGAAATGACACATTTGTAATGATAAAGTTGCAATTTAGTGCATTTAAAATATTACATATAACGTCGACGTTGTTAGTCAGCACATCCAAATAAGTGTAGCCTTCTTCTTTAAAGCGCAAGAAAAGATTATTAAAACAATCATTTGAAATGTACTGTTAAACTATTAATTTGACATTATTACAAATTTTTAAAAGTGTACTTAAGTGTGTTAAGATACATAATCATGAAATTGCAAATTGCCTTTTATTTGAAGTAATATGCTATCTGTCTTCATTTAATAAATGTAAAAAATGTGTTAGTGCTGTTAAAAAATTAAATAATGTGTTAATACGAGTTAACAGAAGGTCACGCTTGACACTGATTCCTTTTGTTTTCCTCACAGAATCAAGCGAACATGAGGACAAGAGCACGGACGCTTCTGGAGATGTGCCAGTCCAGCCATGCCCACCTGAGACCCCCACCCTCACCGCCACAGATGCCCCTGAGGAGGAAGGAGACGCCCCCAAGTCCCCACAAGACTCCCAGGAGAATGACGAACTGGGCCCTTTGCCAGACAACTGGGAGATGGCTTACACTGAAAAAGGAGAAGTTTACTTCATAGAGTGAGTGAAGTGCACTTTAAAGCACACTTCATAATGAAAGAGGTGTGAATATATGGAGCGCTACCTGTTGCAGTGTCCTCTTTTACAGATTGTTACAGATGTCTGAATTATTTATGTGTGCCGTATTGAGCTCACTCAGTTTAATGCAGTTCAGTTGACTGCGTTTTGGAAATGATTTGATGGACTTCATACACAGTAGGGCTGGATATGTAGCTAAAATCAGCGGCACCTACGGCTGTACGCATTTTGCGTACCATGAACAGACCTTAGAAACACTCCCTGTGGATGTTTCAGCAGTTATTATGTGTGTCCCATATTTCTGTCGACTGAACCAGCGATGCCAATCATTCATGAATTAATCATTCTTTTCAGTCAGCTCTTTCTTTTTGGTGATTTGGCCAAACGTGTTTGAAAAAACGATCTGAATCAATTCACATTCGTTTGGACCGCTCTCTCACTGAATCATATGAAGTGTTTTCTCGGTCGGTCAAACAAAGAGACAACACCAAGATAGGCTACTTAAGAACACTGAGAATGAACAGTGTTGGATGAAGTGGATATTTTCCTACAAACACTTGAAACAAAAGGTTACTTTTGAGAGGAAACTTCAGCTACTGTTTTGTCATGCCAATAACGTTTTTTGTGCGTCCTAAAGACCTAAAGTTTTTTGGGCGTATGGGCTCTTTTTCAGTTGTTTTGCTCAGTGCACGAAGTGGGGCGGTGTTGTGCTGAATTCTGCCCCCCGCCAAATTGTTACCCCCCTAGTATTGGTAGGTTTAGGATTAGGTGTGGGGGAGGGGTTAGGATTAGGGGTAGGATTAGGCAGGGGGGGGTTAATAAAGGGAGTCAAAATTCTCCAGAAACACAACGCCGGTATGCAGTACTTCTATATTTTAATCTTGAGTATACCTTCACTTTTTCTTGAGTACCACCACTTCTTACATGTTGCCACTCAGAGTCAATGTCTGGGTGATTAGTCATTGTAGGAATTTCCAATGTGATAATGATTTGCATATGCCAGCCGAGAGTGGCAGATCCTGGCATAGGCAATATAGACATGACTTTCTTCTCTTCTTTATAGTTAATTTGAGGCAGTTTCTATGGCTTGACAATGTCAAGAGCCTGTTATTGTAACGCGAGAGAGCATCGATGTAATACATGAGAATCCCTTAGCTTGCAGGCGGATTTCCTTCGCTGAATTCGTTCTTGCAAAAAACTGGATGCGCGCTCTCTAATTTACAGTGTTCTCTTATAAATTGGCTCTGCTCTCCTTTAGATATTTATGTGTGTGCTCAAACTTTCTTGTGCACTCATGAACCCATGTTATTTTTAAGAACACTTGTTTTAATGCCGGGGTTATGGGGTTATTCTTCTAGTTATTTATCTATAGCGACTAATGAATCGGAAGTCTTGCACATTCAAAGACAATAGGTTCATCAGGTGGATACGGACTCCTGCTCTAGAATTCTCCTCTCCTGGATTTAATTTTGCCAGAATTCATCAACTAATCAGAATAGACTTCAACGATTGACCAATGAAATAACAGTATATATCACAAGGTAGCATTTTCAAGCTGATTTTAGTCAGCCAGTTCTTTAGTTATTTATTTTATCATTTAATCAGAGTTAAGTGCTTATTTTAAAAAAGTATTTCTTACATTTCATTTAGTAAATTTTTTTATTTATTTTTTTATATAGTTCTACAATAATAGTGTATCAAAATATGGATGCCAGAACCGTTACTGCCAGCCGGTGCACAAAAACGGCAAAAACATTTTTTCGAATGAAATCCTGGCTAAAATGATATATTTTAATTATATATTTTAATGTTATGTAGTTGTTATGTTATTTTATGTTAAATATATCTTTTGAAGGAATTCATTTTAAGAACTTGCCTCTGAAATTAGTTGATTTTTTTTATTAATTTAACATATTTAATCAGTTAACTTTTATATAAATGATATAATTTTTATATAAATATTAATTATAAAATAATATTTTCATACATTTTTCGTTGTTTCATCTAAACAACTAGCATTCCATCTAGCATTAAAATGTTTAATGCTAGATGGAAGATATAACAGAATTGTTTTCATTTATATAAACCAAAATATTACAATAGTTAGTAATAAAAAGCAGTATTTATTTTTTTAAAACACATTTTAATAGATATAAATTGCTGCATGTGGACTTCCATGAATTCTTTGATCATTGAATCAGATTTTTATATATATATATATATATATGTATATATTCCATGAAACTGACATTTTGAACTGATTCACAGAACTTTTCAACTCTACTGTCTAAGAAATTTAAATCCTCAATACTATTAGAGCATCTGTTTTATCACTCTTTAACACACTTTGAATAAATACTTTTTTAATTTATTATTTTCTTTATTTTAAATCATGAATTTCATGACAGTATTTTAAAATAGCATGAATATTCAGTATATATCACTTAGTGTTAGTACATGGTGCAACCTCAATTCCATCATGAATCATCATGATGATGAATGGATCACCATAAAAATTGAATCTGCCAGAGTAGCAAAGTTCTTCCCCTCCCTCCATCTGTCCTTAATGAGAAACGTGGGACTTATTAAAACTATTGATTGTCATTGTTTTAACTGGGAAACCCCCAACCACTGTGACTGAGCTGAGGCCTAAAAGTCTAAAATGTTTTACATTTCAAAGTGAGGCTTGTACCAACATTTGGCTGACATAACACACGTAAAGATGCTTCCGGATTTGGATCATGGCAAACTTAATCATATGTACTATTAATCATTACAAAATTCTTTTCATTTCAGTCACAATACCAAAACAACGTCATGGCTCGACCCTCGACTAGCGAAGAAAGCCAAACCCCCAGAGGAATGTGAGGAAGATGGTGAGTGCACTGGTGTTTTACCGTGTGCGTGAGTATGTTTCTCCTTTTTTCACTTGGAGATGATGTCGTGACCTCTATTTGTACTGACCCCCCCCCCCCCCCCCCCCCCACCCCCCCGGAGACATACGCTTGGGAGAGTGCAACATGAATTCGGAGGGGGAGTTCTCCATTTTGTGTGTTTGTTCACAATGTCAGGACATGCTCAGATTGTGCTCTGGTTTCATGAAACATCCAGAAAGACAAACTCTGCTATCTCATGATGATTACACACTGTGTTTATGAATGACTGAATGGATTGGATAAAAGAAAGTTCATTCATCTCTTTAATCTTTCTTTTTTCTTTTTTTCCCTGTTAAACCATACATTTTTTTCATTCAACCATCCATAAAGCCATCCATTTTTATAGTCATGCATTAGTTTATCCATTAGTCCATTAAGCATCTATCCTCCATTCATTCATTCATTCGATTGCTTGTTCAATCACTTGTTCGTTTGTCCATCCATCCATCCATCCATCCATCCGTCCATCCGTTTATTCATTCATTCATCCATTAAGCCATCTATTATCTATTCATTTAATTGCTTGTTGATTATGTTTGTTTGTTCATCCATCCATCCATCCTTTCTGTTTCTTTGTTCATTCATTCATCCATTAAGCCATCTATCATCTATTCATTTAAATTGCTTGTTGATTATTTGTTTTTGTTCATCCATCCATCCTTTCTCCATTTGTTTGTTTGTTTGTTCATCCATCCTTTCTCTGTTTGTTTGTTTGTTTGTTCATTCATTCATCCATTAAGCCATCTATCATCTATTCATTGAATTGCTTGTTGATTCATTTTTGTTTGTCCTTCCATCCATCCATCCATCCATCCTTTCTCTGTTTGTTTGTTTGTTGTTTATTCTTTCATTCATCCATTAAACCATCTATCATCTATTAATTGAATTACTTGTTGATTCGTTTGTTTGTTTGTTCATTCATTCATCCATTAAGCCATCTATCATCTATTCATTGATTTGCTTGTTGATTCATTTGTTCATCCATCCATCCTTTCTCCATTTGTTTGTTTATTCATTCATTCATCCATTAAACCATCTATCATCTATTCATTTATTTGCTTGTTGATTCATTTGTTTGTTCATTCATTCATTCATCCATTAAGCCATCTATCATCTATTCATTGATTTGCTTGTTGATTCATTTGTTCATCCATCCATCCTTTCTCCATTTGTTTGTTTATTCATTCATTCATCCATTAAACCATCTATCATCTATTCATTTATTTGCTTGTTGATTCATTTGTTTGTTCATTCATTCATTCATCCATTAAGCCATCTATCATCTATTCATTCATTCGTTTGCTTAGCGATTCTTTCATGTGTTTGTTTGTTCAGCCATCTATCCAACCTTCCATCTTCTATTTGTTTGTTTATTCGCCCATCCTTTAACTATCTGTCCTCCATTCATTCGTTTGCTTGTTCATTCAATCGTTTGTTTGATCATAAGTTTATTTGTTCATCTATAAAGCATTCATACATTTTGTTTGTTCATACATCTTCCATTTGTTTGTTAGTTTGATCATTCATTCATTCATTTGTTTGATAAGAAAGGGATTGATCCTTTTTTTTCATTCATCTATAAAGCCATCCATTTTACTTTCCATTAATTTATTAGATTATCTGTTCATGCATTCATCCATAAAGCCATTTAACCTGCATTCATTCATTAATTCATCCATCCATCCATGGCTTCATTTGTTGTCTGTTCGTTCATTCATTCATTCATTCATAATGCATGGTGGTTCTATGTACCCAAATCTACCATCTTTGAAACCTTCTGGTGAATTAAAATGCAATTTAATGGGGCCAGAGAAATCAATATCTCTTTTCACAGGCCTTTTAATGCCTTTCTGTGACATGACTACTAATATCCCTCTCCGTAGTACAGCATAGATCTAGTTTTTGGGCAGGTCTGTGCAACAATGTAAGCTCATACACACAATCATGATTGATTTGCATTGTGTTTAATGCTATCTGCTGCGTAAAAATCACTTTGTGTATTGCAAATTTGATCCACATCTGTCTTCAAAGTTCAGACATGTACATGATTCAGAATTTAATTCAGATGTGTGTTAGATTATGATCCTCATGGGGCGGCACAGATTCATCATAAATTCCCATCAAAGGCTAGATAAAAGATGATCTGTATGTGTCAACCTAAATTTGCCTTCAAAATCAATGTTAGTCATAACACTTAAACATCTTTGTGTAATTTGAGAGGCGTGTCTGTTCAATTTAGCAACAATGGAATAATCTTTCCATTGTCCTAACGCTCCAAAATTTACTCGGTGCTTGCTAATTAATGAGCCCTGCTGGTTGGTTTTGATAGCACAAATTTCACAGCACATTTAAAGACGCATCCGGCACACGCTCATATTTACACTTGTGCATTCAATGCACTCAAATATACATAAGCCACTCGGTGAATGAAAGAGCCTGAAAAAGAGACTTCTCCCATAGTTGTCATGGCAACTGCCAATGAAGGACCATTGATTTAAGGAGGCTTGAGAAAATATATTTAAGGTGGTCTGGGTTAGATCATTGTCTTAAAACCATGAAGGGCCCATAATGGTCCTGCATAAAAAAACAACAACAACAACATGATTTTCTCAAAAAATATGTGGGATTATCTCTAAAAGGGGTACATTAATAATCTATTAAAATTAAATTGCAATATTCTGTACATATTGAGTAGGTAATATATTTGAACTTTTTGAATATTATTATTTAATTTATTACTTATTAAAAACAAATGATCTTTTAAATGTGGTACATTAATCATCTGTATTATTTGATACATGACTACATTTATATTTTGAACTTATTTTGAAATACTGGATTGGGGGTTTGCGGTATTGTGGGAATGTTAAGTAGGTAATATATTCAAACTTATTAAAAACAAATTATTTTTTTAAATGTGGTACATTTAACCACGTTTAAAATATTTAAAGAAGTTAATACTATTTGTTAAATTTATAAAGATTTTTAACTTATAACGGGGGTTTGAAGTATTGCGGGAGCATTATGTATTTAAACATATATTATTGTTATTATTATTATGAATATTATTATTTGTAGTTTATAATTCATTATTTATTAAAAACAGAAGCCTAAGAGCATAAAATTATATCCTGTTGTCTATATTCATTGTATTTATTAATAATTTCCTAAATTTTTTTTTTTTTTTTCTTTTTTTTTAATCTGCAATAATGTTTGCTCATGCAGGGACGTTGAGTAGGTAACATTTTGTAGATTATTATATTTTATATGATTTATTATTTATTAAAAACACTAACTAGTTGGTTTGAAAATATGTAGTTTTGCGCCTCCATATGAGTTACATATATGTGTTATAAAGAGAAGTGATAAATATGACCAATTATAAATTTGATTAAATATTTAACATTGTGACTATATCTCTGCTTGAATATATTTTGATTCATTTAGCTCCAATTTCTTCTATACCAAGCTATAGTCTTTAAAAGAAAGCTCCAGTAAATCCAGCCAAGGTTATGTCACACTTCTCACTTTTTTTCTATTAAGAAAGTGTCGCCATCTGGTGTGTTACTCGTCTTTCTCTCTCTGTTAAAGCTGCGTATGTGACACATGTAAGAGTCTTGTCCTGTATCCTCTGGGAAAGGTCTGTTCTTAATGTAAACCCTAAATATGCGACTCATGTCTGATTGCGAGGAAGAGGGTCAAGCATTAGCGGCTGTGGTGTAGCCGGCCGGTCTGTGTGTGTAGGAGGGAATTGATTGCTCTAACCCTCCTAGGGAGGTGCGAGAACCTCGTCGGTCGTCACACCTGCTCCCACCTCCTCCAGCTCGTTCTGTTCAGCTCAGCATCCATTCACTCAAATAATGAATATCTGAACACAGCATGGCTTTATTTTTATTTTTTTTACACAGTATGAATATAAAAGCAGATTGAAGGGCATGTTTGCTGTAAATCATCTTTATGTGTGTCAATGTAGTGATAGTTGCATGATTTGTCTTTTGTTTGTTTACTTGCCAATGTTTTCACCAGTCCCACCACAAAATTGTTTTTTTGAAAAATGTTTAAGACATTTTATTACATTTTGTTAACTAATTGCAACATTACATTTTTATTTTTTAATTAGCAGCAGAGCTGCATGATCAATCGTTAAAAAATTGTGGTCTTGATTCAAACACCATGCGATCTTATTCCTAAATGACAAAGATTTGCCTGTGTCTATTAAACCTTTGACAAAATCACACCAGATCATTCAAATCTGTGTTCGCACTGCTGCTGAGACAGAGAGAGCAGTTGTCATGTTTAGGTATAAAACACCTTCACAAACAGTCTTTTTAACCACAAAGTATTGTTATTTCTGTCTTACAATTATTCAAATGATCACAGAAGTACTGGTATGAAAGTTTATAGTTAATTATAAATAAACACTGCTGTCTACGATCAAAATAGAGCAAATCTCCTTTTGAAAGTGACTTAATGCTTCAAATATCAATTGTATCGATTATATCGTTACACCACTAGGTGTCGGCAAGTGACTGTTAAAAATGTATTTGTCATTGAATCTTTCATTCAAGAGATTCGTTCAAAAACGCTTATTCATTCAATGATGAAACAAGTATATTTATGAATGAGTCATTGAATCATTCATTCAAACCATTTTTTTAAATATCCCTTCTAATTAATTAAACATTTTAAATAGACTGCAGCAATTAATATTTTGTCAGAACCTCTAGTAATTTACATGCTATTTTATTTAGTTGTCTGTTCAGAATCGTTGGAGAATCGCAATCTCTATTTGAAACAAACAAACAAACAAACAAAAATGATTCTCAGTGTATCCAGAATTGTGAAACTCTAATTTGCAGTAAAGTTTATCCATGAAATCTCACTGCTGTGATGCCAAGGTGTACTAAGTAGTTGCCAGGGCATTGTTTGGTGTTTGCTTAGAGTATTCTAAGTGGTTTCAGTTCATGTCACATGACTGTTCATGTGCGTACAAGTTTAAACAGTTGCGTCTTGCGCATGTAGGTAGCTGCAGTATTAAAAAAGTGCAGAGTTTAACTGCACAATGGCTGATAAAAATTACAACAAAGCCAGCAAAGATTGCAGTTCAGCATCCATGTTATTGTTTACATGCTCATCAAGGATACGCAGAGCGAACATTTAAAAAAGTCTCCATTTTGGTCCGTTTACACTAAACACAACCCAGACATTTTCAAACTAAAACAGGCTCTGCAGCGTTTTCAAAAGTCACAGTTTTCGAGGGCAGAAAATGCCGGAGAAGTGTAAACGGGGTCTTAGTCAGTCAGTAGCAAAGACTTTTATTTTGAAAGGACTGATACTGTTGTGAACACTAGCGCTGTCAGTGTCATTGCACAGGAAAACGTCTCAGGTTATGTATGTAACCATGGTTTCCTGAGAACAGGGAACAAGACACTGCTTTTAAACCGGTGTCTGAATGCAACTATCAAATCTCACCAATCCTATTGGCAGGCGACAGCCTATGACGTCATTATAGATGCGACCCGGAAGTATAAAAGGAGCGCCTAGAGAAGCAGTCAGTACCTTATCGTCTGAAGGGACTGTTCAGCAGGCAGTCTCGTTCCCTGTTCTCAGGGAACCATGGTTACATACGTAACCTGAGACGTTCCCTTTCGAAAGGGAACTCTACACTGCGTTTGAAACGCATTTGGGGAACGATATACCCACGCCGCCATGCTTGAGGGGAGTGCATGCCAAAATGGCTAAACAAACGTCAGAACTAGCAGCTTCAACTGAAGTTCCACCCTCCCTACGGGTCAACATAGGTTGTCAGTGACAGCACTCCCTATGGCCAACAGCCCAAACTATAAGCCTCAAAGAGGCCTTCCACAGAAGGCCTACCAAGGCCGCTCAAAGGCTTCTGGGACCAAACTTCTTTTCTGAGAAAAGAGGGTACCTCTAAGGGAATGTGGCCAGGGGGCCTGAAGGAACCCTAGCCAGTCACTTGTCAGGGGAACAAAGTTAACCTTGTATGCAACCAGGGAGGCCGACCTGGTTAGTTAAAGCACCTAGTCTTGGCCAACAACCTGTCTGATCACAGAGTCTCAAATGACATTCTTCAGAGAAGATATCCAGTAAGAGTGACTGCAAAAAGGCAGTAACTAACTCAGACCAGAGCGTAGAGACGGGCATCCTGGAGAACAGGACTCAGCTTAGCGCCTTTTACCCTCAATAGAGGGGAGTAACACTCTGCTCAATCCTAGGATCCTACTCAGCACCTGTCAAACAGCAGATAAGACTGTAGAGTGCCCACATAACAGTCAACCATAACACAAGCAGTACACTCAGTAAAAAACACTTTTTACTTTTTAAGCAAGAGGAGTACAAACATCACGCTCTGCAGGACAACTTCCAGAAAGACATGTAGCATCAGCTTGTGGCAGTGTCCCAAGCTCTAGGGAGCTAAACATGATAACCAACTTTCAGAGGGGTTAACTATCTGGCTCAACTAGAGCCTGAATAAATGTAACACATTCCAACAGGCAATGTACCCAAAAAACTCTTCCAGCAAGAGGAGTACAAACTGTGCTCTGTGCCCCGTGCTCTGATACCAAAGTCTGAAACCAAACTATCAAGTGAGGTTCTCTAGCTTAACTCAACCTGAGCTTAAATCTAAACATTCCAACAGGCAATACACTAGTAAGACAATTCTACCTTTACAGAAAGGGGACCATGCTCTAAAGGAGGCCAAAGGATGGCATAGGCATCATAAACAGGCATAAACCTGTGGAAGTGTCTAGTAAACTGAGTGAGCAGAAACTCTGACTGAACATCTACCAACAAAACCTGTACTACAACAAGCTATTGTGCTTGAAGGAGGCGCAAACAAAGCCAACTACTCCAACAACACAATCGTAAATTGTGGCAGTGTCCAGTTATGCACACCAACAGGCCAAACACTCAGAAAAAAACACAGTTTTTCTACCCTAAAAATAAAGGGGAGTAGAACCTAGTCACCATGCTCTGAAAGAGGCTATCACAAAGCCTACTACTTCAGAAACAGGTGCTAACCTGTGGCGGCGAGTTAAGAGCTCACACTGTGCAGGGCAAACTAGAACTAGAACATTAACAACCCTGAGAAACAGGGAAATGCTTCACCTTTCATTCATACCACCCTGAAACGTTTAAACTTCAAGGGTGAG
Organism: Elopichthys bambusa; assembly: GCA_037101425.1. NCBI lineage: Eukaryota > Metazoa > Chordata > Actinopteri > Cypriniformes > Xenocyprididae > Elopichthys > Elopichthys bambusa. Next base: position 11,341,480 of record CM074455.1, read on the forward strand.
CACTTTTCACCTAACGACAGACACATCTGTGCTGAACCCTAAGGAAACAGGAGCTAAAGAAAGCTAACACTGTTCACTCAGGCTTGAATAAAAGTTCAAGGGGTTCAGGGGAAAAGGAAAACAACATATAGAATGAAAAGCTTCTAGAAAAGTGGGGCCACAGACCAAAAGACTCTCATCACAAAAGGGATGGAATTCACGGTACTTTTAAGCCTAAAAGAGCCATCTTCACTATCAAGCCAGAAGGTGAGCCATCAGAGAAATATTCATCATGGGCCCACCCTCAGCCTGACTGTAAGAAGGGCCTGAGCGTGTTTCAGAAAATTCTCATAAGTACACAGGAGGTGGAAGAAGAGAGGAAAAGGGTAGAAAAAACTACCCTTACAGAGAGGGAATCAACTAGCGACACTGCTGGCGTCTGTAATTGATCACCTTCCTGAGATCCTGATTCTTCTTCCTAGAGTCCCGTCTTCTCTGGGACCTACTCCGAGGAGGAGGAGGTGCCCGAGAAGCAACACTGGACCTCTGGTCCTGTCTTCGATCCTCGGATTCGGGACGGGCCAGGACCTCCTGTCTGTCTGGGCGCCTTCGTTCAAAAGTTCAGAGGGCGAAACTGGCGCATCGAGGAGAAAGCCCTTTTCTTTCTCCCCGATGTCAGCCATGTTCAACCACAGGTGCCTCTCCGTGGCCACCATTGCTGACATCGATCTTCCCACTGATGCAGCAGTTTGCTTGGTGGCCCGGAGAGCCAGATCTGTAGTGCGGCACAGGTCTTCTACCGCCTCCGGGGACAAACCCTGCCCCTGATCTAGATCCTTCAGCAAATCAGCCTGGTAGGCCTGTAACACCGCCATGGTGTGTAAGGCTGCACCAGCCTGACCTGCTGCCGTGTATGCCCTGCCATTCGAGAGGTCACTTTAAGGGGCTTGGAAGGCAGGACTGGAGCTTTCAGTGTCGGGGCCCGCCCTGTGATGAGATAGTTTGCAAACGTCTCATCAATAGGGGGCATTGACACATACCCATGCTGGCTTAATCCCTCAACATCAGCAAAATTGGCACGCTGATGCCGATAATTACGAGCTAAGTATGGGTTCTTCCATGCCTTCTCGCATAAAGATCAGGAAGGAATGGAAGGCTCATGAGGGGTGTTGTGTTATGGTCAGAAAGGAACCGCTCGTCAAGCCGTCCCCCTTCTTAACGCGCTCCCAAGGCAGCTGCAGCCTGCCAGAAGCCATAACTTTAAGCAGCTCCGCATACGCAGGTCTCAGCAGGATCACCTGCTTCCTCTTCAACCACCATCTCCTGCTCTCTTGGGTTTAACGCCAGAAGAGCACTTGCTGCTGGATCCTATGATGTCAAAGACAGCACATCATCATCATCCAGTAGCTCACCCTCGTTTAGATTTACACCTCTCTCAAACTCCTCAGCGAGCTGCACCTGCAAGCCCCATGATCTCAACCGCCGCTCTGCCTCAGCACGAGCGGGACCAAAACCACCAGGCACAGATGCTGGCCCTTCTCCCCTCGGGAAGAGGGCCAAACGAGAGTGGAGCGTCCTGATAGGTAGACGCTCACAATTTACACAGACAGCACCCTCTAGCACTGTCCGTGCATGCTCTTCTCCCAGACAGGAAACGCACATATTGTGTGTGTCACCGGGTGCCAAAAACCTGGGACATGGATCCACACACTTTCTAAAACATTTGTCAGACATAGTAAATTCTTACCAGATTCAAAGTAATCGCAAACAGACAAAAAAAGTCCCTGAAGATGATGAGATACTGACTGCTGCTCTAGGCGCTCCTTTTATATTTCCGGGTTGCGTCTATAATGACATCATAGGCTGTCGCTGGCCAATTGAATTGGTGAGATTTGATAGTTGCATTCAGACACCGGTTCACGTGATGACGTTCCCCAAATGCGTTTCAAACGCAGTGTAGAGTTCGAAAGGGAACCCCTTAACTGTTAAAAGGACAAGATATCGCAGCTGACATTCAAACAAAGTACTGGCAATCGTTAATTCAAGAGATTTGTTCAAAAACGCTGATTCATTCAGTAATGAAACAAATGAAGTATTTATGAGTGAGTCATTGAATCATTCATTCAAACCATTTTTTAAATCCATTCTAATTAAAATGATACTGCATCAATTAATATTTTGTCAGAACTTCTAGTAATTTACATGTTATTTTATTTAGTTGTCTGTTCAGAATCTTGGGAGAATCGCAATCTCTATTTGAAACAAAATTTGTGATTCTCAATGTATCAAGAATCGTGCAGCTCTAATTTGCAGTAATGTTTATCAAAAGCTATAGATGTGTTTATCCTTGAAATCTCACTGCTGTAATGCCAAGGTGTACAGAGTGGTTGCCAGGGCATTGCTTGGTGATTGCTAGTGTGTTCTGTGTGGTTGCTAGGGCATTGTTTGGTGTTTGCTTAGGGTGTTCTAAGTGGGTTTTTTGGATGGTTTCTGGGGTGTTCTGAAAGGTTTCTAGTAGTTCCTCGAGCATTGTTTGCTGGTTGCTAGGGTGTAGGAAGTAGTTGCTATGCGTTCAGAGTGGTTGCTAGGATGTTGCTAGGCAGTTTTAAGGGTATTCTAAATATTTGTAAGGGCATTTCAGATGATTGCTACAGTGTTCTGTGTGTCTATGAGTGTTGCTAGGTGATTAGTTTCTAGGTAGTTCATTGAGCATTGTTTAGTGGTTGCTAACATGTCTGAGTGGTTTTTAGGGCATTGCTTGGTGGTGTTCACATTGAGTTTTTGCACTAGTTGACAGGGTATTATGGCCGATTGAGCATGTTGAATCTGTATTCGTCGGCATGAGCGCCGCCAGGTCTTTGACGTTAGCTTGGTGTGTCACAGACCTTAGGGTGTTCTATGATGTTGCTAGGACATTAATTAGTAGTTGCTATAGAGTACTAAATGTTTATTAAGGCATTGTTTGGTGGTTGCTTGGGAGTTCTGAGCATTTGCTAGGGCATTGTTAGAAGGTTGCTAGATGTTTGAAGGGTTTTTAGGTAGTTCCTCGAGCATTGTTTGGTGGTTGCTAGGGTGTTCTGACTGGTTACATGGGATTTGTTTGCTGGCTGCTAGGCTGTTTGGAGCGGTTGCTAGGTGTACAGAGTGATTCCTAGGGCATTGCTAAGCAGTTTATTTGGTATTCTGATTGGTTGTTAGGTGTTCAGAGCTTTTGCTATGGCTTTTTAAGACAGTTTCTAGGGTAATCTGAATGGTTGGCATTTCAGGTGTTTGCTGCAGTGTTTTTTGTGGATTGCTAGGACATTGTTTAGTGGTTGCTATGGAGTACAACAGCAATAACTTTTAAACCTTTAAAGACAGACTACTGTGAGCTATGATGTTGTTAATCGATGGTATTTGCTTCTGCTTCTGCTGTCAGCCCGCATTATATTAGCTTATTTATCAGCGGAATTCCTGGTGGAAAAACTACAATACCCATGATGCTGTACAGAAAATGACACCAATCAGAGAGTCGGAAAAAGCAAACAATGACAAAAGATCTTGTTAGCTCCGTCCCGCTCCCATGAAGCACTGCGAAGTCAATCTCTCTACGCTCTTAAAATACTGTTTGTATGTGTGTGTATATATCTATATAATAAATCAGCATTTGTAAATGAGTCATTTTATATTTCTCCATTTTTAATTTGAATATGCTCTTTGCATTGCTCCATGGGATTGTAGTTCTTGGCATGTGTGAGGATAACTGGAGAAAGGCAATGTCTGAAGAGA